>JBAMHX010029795.1:0-13776 GCA_037177515.1 Pseudomugil tenellus
ACCCTGCACCATATTTCTTTTTGGATTAAACCTTTTTCTTGGAAGCTTAAGTTGTGTCTGCTCTCTGAATCCATCTAATAATCTAATAATGATATTATGTTTAGATTTAGACCTTAGCTATATGCTGTATATAAGCAATATAATAAGTTGAATTACAAGAAAAATTGGCTCCAGCCCCCCCGCGACCCCGTTCGGGAATAAGCGGTAGAAAATGGATGGATGGATGGAATTGTGCCCTGACCAAACCTCCTCCCTTTTGCATTCACATGCTCACCCTAAATTGTGGCTTAAAGAGCAGCTGAAGGCATGATGAAAGGTAATTCTGTTATCTGAACTGGATTATTTTTAATCTGTCAGCTAAAGCTATGCAAGGTTAGCATAACTACATCGATGTTAACTGCTAACAGACAGATTTTGTATTTTTACTGAGGGGACCTTGAATGTACAAACGGATCACTATAATCATGTTCACATGCAAATTTTAACTCCTCTATAATTTTAAATAAAAGTTAATTCCGTTTCACATGAAAAATGACCATGTAAACATGTATTTCAAAATGAAATGACAATTCCGAACTCAACATAATTCCAAAATACATTGCTGGTTTATTATCATTTTAAAGCTATATCAATTAATACTGGAAAAAGTGACGTAGTATGCTCATGTTGAGCTAGTATTTAAAAATAAATTGACAACTGAAGTGAAAATGGTACAAGTACAAGCTTACTCAGTTTCTTTGAGCGTTGGGAATTTAAACATGTGGGAACACATCCTGTCAGAGCTCAAACGGGATAATACAATCATCCCGCTGCCTACTGCGGAAGAGGGATGTGAGGATAGCATTAGGAAGTGTCCACTGAATACCAATAATAGCATATTTAAGACCCAACATAAAAAAGTGCTGTGTTCTGCAACGTTGCGCTGCGAAGGCTGGTTTGCACCTCAGAACCGTTGTTACATGTATATGTTGTAATCTTGTTGTAGCTATCCTCTAACGGAAATTCCCCACTAAGGGACCAATAAATGAAATTGATCTTGATATTTAGCTACTTCATTGAGTCGGTTGCTTCCGATTTTGACACGATGAACAACCTGAAAGCTCTGTGGCGTATCAGTATCTACACAGTGATAAGTTCGGTGACGTTTTATTAAAAGAGGTGAAACGCAGTCTTATTTATCTGAAAGCAGACATAGAGCCAAGACAACGCCTTAAAGTCTCGCATGATCAGCATTGCAGGGGAAGGCAAATCTTGCAGCCATGCTGCTGCAATGTTGTGGAGGGTAAATGCTGATTATTATGGTAGTTTTAATAATTACTTTCATTGCATTTTTGTAATGATAATTTACAACTTCTTTTTTATTTTTTATATTTCTGAATGCTGTCAGACAGGGAAAGACTCGAGGACCCTGCAATGATGTACAGAGGAAGTGGAATGTAGGCACAAAAAAGTTTTTAGTCCTATTGATCCGCCGTCTCTTCCCTGTGATTTATTGTAGCTCAGATACAAAGCAGGATGCTGGTTTTCCATTTTCGGCCATTTGACAACAAAGTGAAATGAACATACATACAGCGTTTTGGGTGGTCTCTTTAAGTTTAGATTTTTTAGCCACATTCTTCTCTATTCCTCATCTGTAGGAAGGTGATGGAAACTATATCACTTCTCACAAGAACACTTTTTCATTTTGTGTCTGTGTCCAAAACACTGTTGTTGTAGCCACTGATTTAGCTTGGTCTGGTTGTTCGTACAGCCATGAACAGCACAACAGGTACCCAAAATTCTCAGCGGCATTTTACTAAACTCTAGATTGTTAAATATATATATAAACAAGACAATAACGTAGTTTTATGTTCTGAATTGAATTCAAATTACTTTCAAATAATCCTCTGTCGGAGCTCTGCTACCTTGGTTAGTCAATGGAATACCGTTCCATTGTTTGACCGGAAGTTCTACCTATAACCGTTCCTACAGTAGCACCACCAGGAATAAGGTGGATACACAAAAAAGAATTAGACATAGAGTATGAAAAATTGGAAAAGACAGCAGAAAAGTCCAAGACACTCAGCAAAGTAATCACATCTGTCCCCCTTCCTTGTAAGCCTTTAAAATTTGTATACCATCCCATAGCAGGGAGTGAGTAACACCATCACATGGCAGGAAGTCACAGGTGAAATGATGTAGCGGCATGTGATGGCTGAAAACAATCATCTAGTATGAACAGATGCAAACACTGAGCTTTTTATTCATGAATGTTGCGTCTCTATAACGACTTCAGGCTTATTTTATTTTAATCGTATTATTATAGAGCCTTGCTAGTCAGCAATATTTTGGAACATCGCTAAGTCAGTCACAGTCTTGACAGCAAATTTTCTTCAAGCTGCTTCTTCTTATGTAAGACAAAATAATAAATAAATAGATGTTTATAGGTGTAGCTTACCCTGGGAACTGTTGCATGTGAGTAATGGTGTCAGGAAGAGGCATTCCAAAGCTCTCCGGCAGCAGGAGACTCAGCAACGCCGCCAGAACTGAGAGGGTTCCCATTAGGATGTAAGGCAGGGAAACAGAATAGCTTCCTGTGGTAAAACATTAAAGCAGACAGGGAGAGTGTGAACAACAATTTATTCTACAATTGTACTGCAGAGCAGTGAAAAAAGTGTAAAGGTAGACACTTCTGTTAAAAAAGGTTTTAAATAAAGACTTTAGTGAATTACAGAAGACTGTTGTATCCCATGTTACTGCCAATTAAGGCTGCTATTATGTTCTCTGAACAAGTAGTTCTTGCTTCCATCTGACTGAGTTTATGTCTTCTTTTATGTAACAGTACAAAGACACGGAGGTAAGATTGAATATAAATTGGCTAAAAGTGTCACTTTGAATGCAGCAACCAAGCAGGTGTGCCTCTACTAACTTGGAGCGTTACTGGTGTAGATACTGAATGAAAGGGCATAGACTGGAAACAAACCGGTTCATTAGGATTATAATATTCCTGACTCACACGCAGTATATTTGATATATATACTGCAACTTCAAGGGAAAGGAAATGATGAGCTCAATATAGAAAGAAGTGCAATAATGGAAAGTTTAGTATAATTTACCTCTGCTTGGGCTGAATAAGTATTTTGTTATGATCAAGACATGAAGAGGATGAAACTGACATAGATCAGAAACATGAAAGTTTTCCTACTTAAATAGATAAAGAATGGAGCAATGATGCTTCCTATTCTGGAGAACATAGAACAGGTGCCAAGAGCTGTATTCCTTAGGACTGTCGGGTAGAGTTCTGCAGTGTAGGCGTACACAACGGCAAACGCTGTTGTGACTGCAAACTTTCCGATCATCTCAAGCATTATTGCAAAATAAACCAATCCTGCAGGAGATGAAAAGAATTATTTAATTAAATTGTGACTTGTTTCAGTAAACTGAACAAAATATTATATGACAGAAAGATGTTTATTATATTAGAGAGTGTTAAAATGTTGCTGGGTGGATGACATACTTGCTGGTATGAGCTGTATGATGAGTAGAAACAATCCTCCCATGAAGAGAGTGGAGAAAAGACTCAGTCGTCTGGAACACCAGCGGAACATAATCCATGACAAAATGTAAGCTGGAATCTCTACCAAGGCTGACAGGAAGCAATTAAAGTAAGCGTTCCCATGGAGGTTTGTCGTATTTAGGGAAAGAGCAAAGTAGGAGATGGTCAGGGTGTTCCTGTGGGAAATGAATATAAATTATAATCGACAAACTATGTGCGTTTTCTTGTGTTTGTCACTTGCTGACATGACAGCACAATGTGCTTAACAGAATATAATCTTAATGTTCGTGAATCCTTTCATCCAGAAGCAATTCCGCTCATTCCTCAAGTTGCTCTAAAAGACAAATACAGAACATATTTTACACATATTTTCGTTGAAGTAGGTGTGTGACATTGATCAGATATATAATGTATGTTGATTTAAAAATTTATGTTTAAAAAAAGAAGTGCTGAGCTATTAAAAGAAATGTTAAAAAATGGAAAAATACAACTTGGAAGTGAGAATAGCATTTGAAGAAGTTTTGAAAGTAAAATCTCTTCCATTCCCTGCTTCAGGAACTGAAGAAATGTAATTGATTAGTTATGTGCTCTTCCCAAACACAGCCATGGTTGTGGTAATATGCTTCATTTGGTTTCTGAATTTTCTCTGTGCAATTTCCCTGAAAAAGATAAACTGTACAGCAGTAGAAGTTACATCTGTCATACCCTGCTCTGGACTCTTTCAGCCTAATCACCGTCACCTGCCACCAGACTCATCCCTGATCACCTGCACCTGTTCCTGATTCCCTCACAGTTTTATATCCCTCAGCTCACCAGTCATTCCTTCGTCGGACATTGAATGAATGTAAACACCCATGCTTGTTCCTGCTGCTCCTGCCTTCCCTGTTCTCCTGCATACCCCCCAGCCTGCCTTCCTGTTCCTCGTCCCTGCAACCCTCCTGGACTCCACCTTCCCTACAGGTTTAATTCATCCTGCATTACCTTCGTAACAAATCCTGTTAACTTCCTTTTGGCTCCAGCTCTCCATCGTTACATCAGTGCTTTTCAATGACATTTTTCCATGTTGCCTGTTGTCTGAAGGCTTTGGCTAATTAGCCTCTTCCCTGTTACACTTACTGATGTACAATTAACAGAAAGCAGCAATAGATTTTCAACATTTATATTTAAATCAGAGTCACAAAAAATCACAGTAGCATTCCCTGCTGGCTTCTAGTGCAAACATTACAGATAACCAGTTCATGTTTTCGTTAATTCAACCAATGTGATTGTCATAAATACCTGGATACTGGACAGTGCCGGTGAGGTTTACTTGATTCCCGTTTATTGAAACGGAATCAAGTATAAAGTTGCTGACTAAACATGTTGTGGAGTCCCAATGCATCTGCAGAGCTGCCTTCTGCTGCTGCAGCAACGGGAATTATGTAAATGGTACCTGGAAGGTCAGCCTTGTCACAAGGAGGTGGTTGGAGAGGTATTTAATTCACCTCTATATATCCTGCAAACAGTGAGCGACTTATGCCCGCTTTCCATTTGCACCTATAACCTGATTTTCACGGGTCTACCAGGTTTCAGGGTGTTTCCATTTTAGATGTTGCTGCAGAGTAGATACTATTGCTGTACATACATTGACGTTCCAAGCGAGGGGAGTTGTGAATGCAGGCTAGTGTAGTGAACTTTGGGTAGCTATAAATAGTGATCCGGATGGCAGCACCACTTGGCCTTGTGGTAGGCCTTTGATTACAAGATGGTTCCCTTGTGGACACCTTTGGTTTTATTGACCAGAAGGGATGTAATTGTAGACCAGTACTGTATTTCTTTATTTTCTTTGTAGAAGACTACACACACACACACGTTCACACACATATCTTCAGCCTAATTAACTGCTGCCATCATAATGTTCGTCTGTAAACAAAGAACAAGTTTAAAGTTAAACCCTGGACCTGGACATTCTCGCTCCATCTCAACTCAACTGACCGGAATAAATTCTGTCCTGACCTGACACCCTGAAGACCTTACTACATTGAGGAAACTAGTCCGTTTTTAAAATAGATTAAAACATACAATTACAAGATGTTTAGACAGTTAGATGACTGTGTATATATACACAAATAATTTTGTTCTCATTTTTTCAGGCATTTTACATTTAATTTTTTTTAATACACTTTTAAAATTGTTATTCCAAGATGAACACAAGATTGTTATGTACTTTATGCAACCTTTTGTCATGTAATGTAAAAGTGCAAAGTCTTGCACAAACATTTAGACTGGTTGAACAGCTGTAAAAGTACTATTTGTACGATTTTTAGATGAACACTTCACCACCTGCACCACGTTTTCACGTGTCCCTAACCACATCTGCAAACTACATCTGTTTTCTGACTTGCATTGCACAGGAAAAGTACAGGCATACTGTGCAGTTACATAAAACCTGATTCTGATCTTAGTTGCAGGCTTCATAGCACCTGACAGGTCATTATTTATTGTTTGTAAAATGGGCTGACATGTGGCTCAGATGACCCATGAACACAGAAGGACTGCACATGTGTATTACGTGTTCCACACTGTTCGTAAGCGCTACAGCATGTCTGTTATTGCACGAGTGTACTTAGCTGTGTGTTTGCTGTCACTATGAGGAATGTGGAGACCAGCTGGGACAACAGGGACTCACCAGACCAGCCACAGCGTGATAGAGATCCATCGGATGTTTCCAGTACGAAGCAGGTCACAGATGTTGTGGGTCTCATTCCTTTCAGATTTAACCTCTTTCTATGGGGCAGCACAGGATGGAAAAATAATCATTTTAACAAGCAAGTCACCAGTGTAGAAATAATGTAATAATGTGCTTTTGAAATACCAAAGTTCATTAGAAAGAATGTTGCAAAAATCAAGTTGCAGTTTTATCCCTACAGCCATTAAACATTTATAACATAAATCCCTTTTGTCTTTGTTGGTAATTAATTTCCATACACTATTTGATTAATGTAAATGTTAGTATTTAATATTTTTAGTTTAAATAAAATTTTTAAAAAAAATTACCAACCAGTCCTGTCTAAACCTGAAATGTTGGAAAATTGATTACCAAAAAACATTGCTAATAAAATACACAAAATGTTTTTATGGCTCTTTTTGTATCTAAAAGTCCTATTTGACATGGCAATATTTGAGGCAAGCATGCAAAGGTAAGGAACACTGTTTGTATGTTCTCCAAGAAATCTATTTGTTAAACAAGAAACACGGCCTGACCTCTGCTGAGAGTCAATGATTCATAACAAAGAAGAGTAGAAGACATGTCTTTAAATAGTAAATATCACAGTCTGAAGTGGTTTGGTTTTTACAGTGAAGTTTGTAGGTTTGTGCACTAAGTTCTGTAGAAGTTTTTTATTATTATCATCATTTCTTTGGGTACCGTTATTGCAGGAAAGTAGTTAAGTGGGTTTAACATTTTTTCTTAATCTTCCTTTTTCTTAATCTTTAAACTTGTTGTTGGACTTTTGAGCTTCTTTTTAAACTTGATTTTAATTTGTTGATAGGCTTGTTTATGCGACATCCATTTTTCCGGCTAGAGTTACTTTCTGCTTTGCAGCCACTTGTGTGTTTTATGCAATTTGGATCTCTGCAACGAAACACGGACTCTGTGCTTCCTGACAGCAAGCCAGAGTAAACAGATATGAATATTTCTGACAAATCAGACTATTTCTGCTTGTTTTTATATTTAATTTCTTCTCTTTTATTAAAATGTTAGTCTGTATTTAAACTCTATGGTAACTCCACCCCCAGCTGCGAAGGCAAGCAACGTGAGGTGGTTTGCAACCCTGGCCCAGGAAAGAGTTGGAGTCAGGATTGAACCAGTATTTGAGAGCCAGGAGCCGGAGTTTGAGCAGTCATAAACAAAAAACTCCAGCCCTAGAACCCACTTGGTCGAAAAGCACCCTTTGTTTTCATGATCACTTAGTCTGTTGTACTCCACCGGCCGGGGAGCACCCTACTCTGCTGGAATGCTTTTCTATTGCAAATCCAGTCTAAGTCCAGAAGCTCTATTGTGGGAGGGTTCTGCCGGCGCATTCCTTCTAGAAAATTACCAATGTCATCTGATAGCGACACGACGCAACTAAACAACATGTTCTCTGAGATTTAATGTATTGTTTAATTTATATAATAACAATAATAATAAACATTTGCAAGATACCACAGAAGAAGACAGAGACAAGATGAAAGGAGGTGAAGCAGCCTTTTACCTGCTGCTCGGGTTACTAATTAGTGCTAATGCTAATATTGAGGAATAAACTCACGGCACAAATCAGGAGACGTTATCGTCGGACAAGACGACCTGGAGAGAATTATCATTACTGTGTACATTGCTGTGTAGTGACATCATTCACTGCAAGCCAATCATTGGACACCAGCCTGCAGACCTCACACTACCCGTACGGCCCGACAGGCCTGGCCCGACAACGAAGTAGGTCCAAAAAGTGTACCAGTATGGTCCGACAAATCATAATGGAAACGCTCTGAGGCCGGATGGACTGGTGTAAGGCCGGGTAGTCTAGGTCCGTATGGAAAAACGCCTTTAGAGACTCTGGGAACCACGAGTAGACCTGCAGTCTGAGAGCAAAGTGCTCTGTTTGGAATATATGGAACAACGAGATCTCTGATATACAATGGAGCTTGGTCACGGAGAGCTTTATATGTAAGGAGAAGGATCTTAAACTCTATCCTAAATTTAACAGAGAGCCAGTGAAGAGATGCTAAAACTATAGAAATATGATCTCTTCTTGTTCTCGTCAGAAGCCTCGCTGCAGCCTTTTGGATCAACTGTAGACGTTCCTGGGCATATTTGGAACAGAACATATATAAGTGTTACATCCCCAGTACTCTGGCCAGAGGATGAAGTTGCCAACCCTGGACTTATAGCCGGCATTCCCTTCACTCTTCCTGCAGAAGCAGCTCATCAATCAATCATCCATCACACCTGCTACTCATCAGCCCTGTTAAGGACTTGGTTATCCATTGGATCAACCACTCAGCATCTGCTCCCTCCTCAACCAATCGGGACACCCTTGGACCAAGAAAAGGAAAGAGGACTATTAGAGAGACTATTATTTTATTGTCAGTTCAGCATCACAGGGTGGCTGGAGCCCATCTTAATTTCTAACAGACAAGAGGAAATATACATCTCCGGCATAATACTAACCCATCACAGGACCAACACGGTGGGAAAGGAGAAGCATTGTTACACACACTTGCAGCAGGGTAAACTTGAATTAAATTAAAGCTTTAGTAACCCAAACAAAACAAAATGTAATCATTGGTATATAACCTGTTTAGTGCGAGCATTCATACTGGTAACAAACGGATGTTTCAAGCGGCAAAATCATCAACATGGCTAAAGTTACTAATTGTTTAGTGTTTTTAGTGTCATTTTAGTTCAATTCAGTCATTTGTAAACAAAACAAACATCTTTTCAACAACTAATGATTTTTTCTTAAAGCATAAAGTCAGACCACCAGCTTCTGTTTAATGTCCATATAGATGAGCATTAATAGCATTGATTTGTATATGCAGCTAATGAAAATCATGATGTATATCAACATAGTGCTACATCATAATACATACATTAACTTTACTTTTTATTTTTACTCTGTGGCTTCATAAAAATCCATCCATTTTCTTTACCGCTTCATCCAATTCACGATTGCGGGTAGCTGGATCCTATGCCAGCAGTCATCGGGCAAGGTACACCCTGGACATTTCACCAGTCCATCACAGAGAAACAAACAAGCAGGCACTCTCACAGTCACTCTTAAGGATAATTTAAAATGACCAATCAACTTAAAGCATGTTTTTGGACGGTGTGAGGAAGCTGGTGTACCCGGAGAGATATAACGCTAACATGCAAACTCCACACAGAAAGGCCACTGCCCGACTCGAAGTTTGAACCAGCAACCCCACTGTGAGGCTGTGGCGCTAACCACCACAGTGCAACCCACTTCATAAAAATGACACCACAAAATAGTTAAAGGTGTTTTGTTTACTTGCAGGTAGAAAATATCCCTCAGCCATTGTCACTTCTATCAACTATCAACACCTTCGATGCACATCTTTAGAGATTTTGCACTCACGTTTTTACAATTGAAATGCTTTAGTACATTACAAGTACATTAAAAGTAAAAAATGCTTTATATTAGATGTAAAGGTTATCTTCCTATTAAAAAGAAAGTTGTGATAATATGTTTATACCAGGTGGCAATCTCTGGCTGCCGATGGTGACGGCAATACAGAAATGGAAATACTTGCAGTTCACCCATCACCGCTAGATGACTGACTGCAATAGAGAGCAATGCCAAAAGACTTCTACGTTAAAATGTCCCATTTCACAGCTTTTTTTGGTTTAATAGGTCAAATTTTCCGTCATGTAAACTCTGGGTAGAGTGAATTGTTTCCAACGCTTCGGTTTCAATGTTATTCTTCTCTAAATTCTCTAAATTTTAAATTTAGAGGCGTGTCCTTTTGAATGATGTGTGTTAGAGCGCCATCACTGGTTACAGCTGCGTACTTCCTGCTGGCTCCACTGTGACAGAGTCCTCTCATCTCTACCTTTTCATCCATTTTGGGATTTTCCAGTAATGATGACACACCAAGATGGCGACGGTGGGACCCGCCTATTGACTTCAAATCCTTCAGAAGCCTATGGGTCACGTGACGTACACGCTGTCCAGTATTTATACGGTAACTGGTTTACACCACATCAGTCAAGTTGTTCTCACCTGCAAAGGACTAAAGATGACTGGTGGAGGCTCAATTCGGTTCATCTTTGCAGCTTTTCTGATTATGGCCACAGCTTCTTCCACTCTTCCTTGAGACAGCAGCCACCGAGGAGACTCTGGGATGAACCTGCATCATTGCCAAACACATTGGGCATTGAAGCAAACAAGCTCAGTCCACAGGAACATTGTGTGAATGACAAGTTCAGCTGGATTTGTCTCCACTTTGGTTATCAGCATGAATGCTTGTAGTAAAGTTAAATCTGAATTGCCTCAAGTTCTAATGACTTCATAAAGTTACCATTGAGCATGCTCATGTGGCAATAACTGCTTGCTTCTATTCATTAAAATGGTAATGTCTATAACATTTAAATAATGTGTCATGCTGTGCAAGATTTACATAATACAGTTTCCAGTTGTCTTGCTGAAAAAGATTCCTCTGGGTAGAATGTCTCTTAGATAGCAGCACATGTTCCTTGAAACTCTTTTCATTCTCTTCACCAAAATGGTGGTGGAAGTTGTTTTTGCTGGAGTTTTTCTGTTTGTTTATCTGTTAACAACTTTACCCAAAAACTACTGGAATGTCTTTCATTTTTTTCTGAGAGATCTGGATCACTGTCTGTATCCAGGAATATTAGAACGATTCTTTATCATTGTGATTTTCAAAAGAAATGCATATAACTCTACAACAAATGGTCAGGAATGAATACAAGAGAGGTTCCTCTTTTGTATTATATCTATATCCTGGAAAAATTCTGGATATTTCGATCCAGAAAAAAAAAAAAAGGAATTTTTGCCATTTCATCACTGCCCGAGGATGTAAACATGCAGCAAACCAGAATATAACCAAGACACTGAATTCTTTATCAGTGTGTCTAGGAATATGGTAGTGTATCCATATAAAATTATTGTAAGAGTATAAAATAGGGTAGAAATCAGGACGTAGATGGAAATGAGCTGCGCTCATAGTGCTTTTCTAGTTCAATTCACAGTTCTATTATGTATTGAGACAATGTGCATTACTCTCTTCAAATGCTGTTGCAGATGCTAATTTTCAACTGTGTTCTGATAAAAGCTAGATAACAGGATTGTTTTCAGCTCATTTAATGAGCCATGCACTGCTTGACTGTTCCAGCCATACATACTTACACCTGCATGGCTTCATCTTTGAGGTGAGCAAACTGGTAATTGATCATTTCAGCTGGGTCACTCCATCCTGCTAAGTATTCTTGGCTTCTCACTGATTACCACATCAGGTCTAGTTCTTTGGCAGAGAAGGCAGCAACATTTCAGCAGCGTTTCTTTTCAGTGAGTTTTTTTTTTTCTGAACCAGCGTTATTAATCCTTCTTCTTTCCCTCTGCTACAATATTTCTGATCTCTTGCCAAACCAATTTAATTAGCAAATAAGATGCAGCAGGAATTTTTCATTCTTTTCTATTTAACCTTTGTAATCTCTTGCTGTCCTTCTCACTGTTTTGAATTGTTCCTATTTTGAAACAACAAATGTTCTTTAGCAATAACTCCCATTTCAATTAAATGAATGCTCACTCATAAAACATGTAACAGGAATTCAATAGATCCTTGCTCTTGCAATTATTTTGGGAATGACACAATATATCACACAGAAATTGTTACTCAGATTTCCTTAGAGTGCATTTTAATAAAATTTTACTTGTTTCTCTAATCCAACAATCGAAAATCTTAAAATAAACCAAAAATATTCAGAAAGCCTTTAAATATTTAGTAAGTAAGAATTAGAAGAATTAATTTTTTATTAAGGGATATAAATTACAGTAATTTGCTAGTAATTTGAGGATTTTGCAGTAATGACCTTCATTGTGTAGTCTAATTAGTCGTACATGACAAATACTTTGAAAACCTAATTAAATAAGAAAAACAAATCCTTCACAATAATTGATATTGAATTAATTAACAAAAACAGACACACAAATACACACACACTTACCACCAGAGAGGCAAACAGAGACAGCTTGGCAGCGAAATGCAAAGCAGAAGCATCCTCCAGTCTCTGATGAAGAATGCGAGCAGTGGCAGAAGCATGTAGCCCATAGCGAAGAACAGACACACACCCGCAGTGGAGAAAACTGTCCGAGCACGAGGTCCTAATATCTCAGTTCCTTAAAAAATTATTTAAAACTAAAGTTAAGTCATACGTTTTTGTATCAGGATGAATAAGCAGAAGAGAGGAAAAGTAACGTACCTAAGACAAATGCAGCCACAAAATTGGAAATTTGTGACAGTCCAACAAAAAAATACACTGTGCAAAATGCTGCCCAGCTCTGAGAGAAAACCTCAACAAAAGTGGAGACCAGCTGGAGCGCTGTGGTGGCAAAAAGTACTATTTTCCTCCCATACCTGAAAGTGACATAAAGCGCCAAAGAGTGATAAAGTATGTTGCAGCCTTCTCTTCTACAGATGGAAATGCTGTTTTCTCCCATACTGTCAAAACACTTATTCACAGTGTGAATAAAATAGTAAATTTGTTTATATTGTTTATCTTTAGATAGTATTTATGTTTGTATTAAAGCATATTTGCTGTGCAGTTAGAGTGTCACCTATTTGTTTTAATTCATTTTAAATGGCAACAAGGTTCTGAAGAATGTCAAACTTAAAGCGACTGAAAGACCTGGAGTAATTTTTCCTCATGAGGCACTTTTTTGTTGTTTTCCGGATGAGTAAAAGTCAGAAAAATTTGAAGGCTTTCTGCACATCATCTTTGGAGAGAAAAGCTTCAAAATAAGGTAAAAACTTGAGATGTTGTTTAGCTTGAATCTAACCAGTCAATCATAGCTCCCTCATAATTTTATAAAAGAATCTTGTGTACAATGTCAATATTTTCCTTTAATTTAGTTTCTGAAAAATGTACAAAATAAAAAAATGGTAAACTCTTGCTTCATTCATACTCCTTTAAATTAAAGGAAATGTTTTTGCATTAAAAAGAGCAAAAACTTTTAAAAAAAATGTGAAACTATTACATCAAACTAAATAAGAATTGTATTGATTATCACCTTGGGGTAGAAGTTCATAAATATAACCTTATGTTAGTTGAAGCATTCATGAAGCCAAGTTGGTTAAAATATCTGTTGCTGCCTGTTGGTTGCTTTCCAACCCAAACAGGTTGGGAATGGCAGTTCACTTCCAAATAAGGACTAACAGGCATAACATGCTAATGATTCTTCCAGTAACATGCTGTAAAAAAATATCTAACAATGGAAAGTTCAACAAGATGAATGATCCGGTAACTCATTGACAACGTAGAGAACAATTTGTAATTCTGAGCTCAGGAGATGATCAGTTTAAGGTTCAGAAAAATGTTCTGATTTGGGGAAATTATGATGATCATGTTATTTCATGTTGTCACATAAAACAGTTACACCGGTGAGTTGTTAATAATAATAATAATAATAATAATAATAATAATAATAATAATAATAATAATAATAATAATAATAATAATA
>JBAMHX010029796.1:0-13755 GCA_037177515.1 Pseudomugil tenellus
ATAGATAGATAGATAGATAGATAGATAGATAGATAGATAGATAGATAGATAGATAGATAGATAGATAGATAGTCTTTGTGGTCGATTCATTTATTTTCTACATCGATTGAAGTTCTAATAAGTTTGAACCGATTTTCAACTGATTCATGAACCATCGTTACATTCCTAGTTACTTATGTCATAAAATTCCAAAGATCAGGGAATAATTCTCCAAAAGGATGTTTCTGGTGCTTTTGGGGTGAGTCTGCCACACCCAAACTCAAATTAGTTAATCTTCTCTATGATATGTATGCATATGCAAAACATAAAAAATCTACAAATTGATTGTTGTTCAAGTTATCAGGTTACCACAAAGGATCTGCGGTAGATGGGGCAGACGGGGCGGACAATGCGGATGCGATGGCGGTGGGGTGGGGCGAAACCTGACATGTGAATGTCAAACATTATATCAAACACTCTTTTTTTTCTTTGTGTTTTCCTTTAGCTGGCATTAGAGAAGCTGCTGCTAAATCCTGAAACCATCAATAACAACTACACAAGTCAGTAGTCACTCTTGCATTCTGCTTATGAAGTCTTTTCATGCAGTCCTGATAACATCTCAGATAAAGTTGAAATGAACACAACATGTGAATTACAGGTGTGAAGTGGAGTCCAGCAGAAAAGAAGCTGCTGGTTAAATCTCTGAAAATTCATCGGAAAGACTTCAACAGAGTCCAAAAAGCAGTGAGTTTGAACTCTCCGTCCTTCTATTTACAACCCATTAACAGAGAATGAGATGTGATATGTATAACTGTCACAATTATTTTAAATTATAAATACAATTCTAAATTCCCAAAATGTCTTTAAAATAATAATGTTATTTATTTATTTATTTACTGTGTGTTCATTAAAGGCTACATTTGGAATGCTTTCACATACGGGGAAAAAAATCTCACTGGATCGCAACTTATTTAATAAATTGAAGCACCTGTTTCAGGTTTGAATATCAGATCTGCTTTCTTTTTATGTATATATGATCAGGTTCAGACCAAATCTCTCTCTGAATGTGTGGAGTTTTATTATCTCTGGAAGAAGAGACTGGGCCTGAGTACAACAACTAAAACCTGTCTGACTGTCACTCTGCCAGACACAAATGTAAGAAACACACATGAAGTTTGTTCTAATGGTGTCACATCATGGATGGATGGATAGATAGATAGATAGATATAGATATAGATATAGATATAGATATAGATAGATAGACAGACAGACAGACAGACAGACAGACAGACTTGGGAATAACAGGCCTTGTGTTGACTTTGGAACTGATGTCTCAGTAAATGATTTGGGACAAGTTGTCCTTGTTTGTAGAGCTGACAAGGAGTGTGAAGACCCCATCTTTTAAGCTAACATAGAACTTGTTGATGTCATCCTATAACCTGACTGTGAAGTAACTGAACTTTTCTAGAAAACCAATTTGGATATTAATTATTTTACTTTAGGGCCTAATTCTGGTGTTAAATTGTTTCCTCTGTCTTGGGACCTGACTTCTTCAGGGACTCAGCTATCTTTTGCTTTGTCTATGTGTGAGTGTATGTTGTGAAAGGATAGAAATGTGTCTGCAGTAAAAGCATGGAGTCGGGGTTTTCAGATGTCCACTCAGTTTTTTGGAAACTCCCCCTTACAGGAGGTGAACTATTTGTAAACTAACAAGGCAGTTCCCACAGACTTGATTGGCTCAGTGTTTGAGGTCAGTGAGCACAAGTGAAACTACAGGCTGAGTGAACAAAAACCACTTAAACCAAATTCCTGTTCTACCTCCACATAGCCCAGTACACAAGAAACACACAGTGAAACACATACAGGACGCCCACTTCCTGCGAGATGCACCGCATTGCAACAAACTGTGACATGACATTTCAAATAGCCAGCAAGTACTTTCATGTGTATTTGTTGTACTTCAACTTTCTTTTTCCAACAAGGTCATTTCAATTTATTTAGCTGCAAAGTTTGATTGTTCCTTTTATGCGCTTTTGTATTTGTATTCATTTGTACCACATTAACATGCTGGAATTCAGATATGGCTTTTGTTTTGATTTCATTGTCAGATTGAAAAACATAAGCTTACTTTGTTCTGTGTTACTCATCATTCTTTTTTTTAACATCACATCAAGGAATTTTACGCACCATAATCAAACATACCCCTTTATAGGGACTCGTGTATAATGTTGCTGTTAATAAATCAAGACCAACATATTTTAACATGTTTATGTTTTTGATTTTTGTCTTTTTAGGATGAAAGATTGTCAAAGTCTCAGGAAGCATCGTGAAGTACTGGAACTTAAACTTCTAGCACAACACACTACTTGCCAATAAAAAAATCACAAATGCAGTCAGATTCAGGGGCGGAGTCCAGGAGGGGCTGAAGGGTGGCACGCCTCCGACCTGGACCCTGTGGGGGCCCATGGGAAAGTCGCTGGGATTTGAAGGTCATGATCCTCTATCATGAATGAAAGAACTGAGTATAAAAAAGCCTATGATAAATTTTCTCCCAAGAACCCAGGACGTTCCCATAACGTTGAAAGTCAACATCACGAGGGGATTACACTGGAATTTTATTGGTACTCCTATCTGACTTAAGTCAGTTCCTAAAAAAAAAGAAAAAAAAATTTACAAGACCGACTGACTTAAAGCCTAGAAAATAGGCTATAGTAGGTGTAAGATATTGAAGGAAAAAGTTGTGCAGCGTGACTGACTTTATTTTCACTTTCACATTTAGCTTTATGAGCAAATTTAAAAGGAGATCACTGATGTTGTTTCCAAGTGTATTTTGGGTCAAATGTATTACCAACCATCTATCAACGTTATCATCAGTCATTTGTCCCTGGTGTGCACCACTTCTACCACACTGTAGAGAACCTGTACAACTTTTTTGGTCACAGTATGACACAATGGGCGTGCCCCCAGAGAGCAGAAGCATCGCATTAAAACACATCTGTCCCACCCACTGGTCATCTCGACATGATGGACTTTTTGCGTTAAGGCACAGATATAGAGACATTTTAAAAACTCTCATCAAAATATCTCTGACTATTAATAAAAAGGAGGAATGTAGTGAAGCAAGTGTGCTCAAGATTGCCTAATTTTTTAAAAATATTTTTGGTCAACATGCTGACTAAGATTCTTGGATGTATCAATATAAATGCTGCCTCACAGTTACTGCAAGTTAAGGACGCTGATATTCTGAAAGTATCTACTCTTCTGCAAAACGCAAACAGTGTTTTGACGGAGCTTAGAGAGCAATTTGATGAGGCTAAGTCTGAGAACAGAGTTAAGCGACACTTTGAACTTTCTGAAGACGGCCGCCTCATTGATGCAAGAGCAATTTCCGGGTGAAAAATCTTAATGTCTGTTCTGATATCATCCAGCAACTGTACCAAAGATTCCCCAGCTTAAATGAATGTGTTTAAGAAAATTCACCGCAACACACTGTTCCAAGCAGTACATGAGGATTTCCATCTAGTTGCCCGGTGGCTTAGTGAGCACTACAGTCTCGTTGCCCCCAGCTTCCCTGCCCAGTTGCTTTGTTTTTGACTCTTCTCATCACCGTTGGAACCTCTGAGCGCCCATTCTCCATGTTGTCCATGGAATAAATGGACATACAGAGCTTCATGGACGAGTTTGCGGAGCGCAAAGCTCGTCATATGCCCTTCAAATAGTAGTGAGTAGGTCTATGATGGGCTACTTTATGATAAAAATTTGTGAACATGTGGGTCACTGTATGAGTTAGGCTTGCTAAACTTGATACAGACTGAGTGGAAATGGCCAAAGTGGGTGTGAACATGATGCGGCCGCTATCGGCAATGCTGCACTGCTATGAATTAGTATTGTTTTATCATTAGTAACCATGTTGCCAAATGTCTTTGTTTCTTTTGGTTTGTTATAAGGTCTACTTTATGTCAGTTTGTTGGACTTCAAGATGACAGTTAATCTGTTTGAACTGTACCGAAGCTTCTTCTTGCTGTTGCGGGCATGTTTATGTTGTAAAATGATGTTCATAGGATTTATTATTTTGAATTAAAGGGCCCTGTCTTTTGCCCCGCCTCTGACTTGTTCAGCTACTGGTCAGATTTATAGCTTATCATGATGGCTTGGACATAAACACTTGATTTTCATAGATTCAAAGGTCTTATATGATGTATCTATAAAATATATGTAAGAACCTCAACTAGAGAATATCTGCCCAGCTTTTGTAGAAAACATAGAGAAGATAATGAACACATTTCTTTTTCATGCCAAGTTAATAAACCCACACAAGGACAACAAAACCTATTTGAGAAGATGGTAAAAAAAGAAGCTAAAGACTTAAAGTTCACTATTTTAGGATATTGCTTTTTTTTCACTTTAATCCTCTGAGTGTTTCCTTGTTTTCTGCCTCAAGGGTCTGATGCTGAACAGAGCTCTGCTTATTGCTTGCTGAATAAAAAAAACCAAAAATAAAAATTAAACACCTCCAGCTTTCTGTCTGACTACAACTATCTATGTATTTTCTTCCTTGTAGTTAACCTCACACAAACTTTTACATTTTATACATTATCTCAAATGAAAGATGAAGCGGGCTGCACAGTGGTGTGGTGGTTAGTACCACAGCCTCACAGCTGGAAGGTTTCTGGTTTGAGTCTTGGCTTGGACAGTAGCCTTTCTTTGGGGAGTTTGCATCTTCTCCCTGTGTTTGCTAGCCTCAAGAGCCAGAACTAAGTTTGGACTTTCTGTAGTGGATAACAAGCTTGAGATTCATTTTAATATACTTTTTAAAATCCCCTCACACCATGAATGCAGCCTATTACTTAAATTATCTAAAACAAAATAAAAATATTTAGTTACCAGTGAAACAGACACGACTGGAAAAATATCCAGTCATTTAACAAACCAGTTATAAATGAGTGGATGGTAATAAGTCTATCAAACTGTCATTTAACCCCAACCCGCTGGGGAACAAACACTGTTTCTTTGCTTAGGAGGCATGACTTTGTGGGAAATATGAAGACACGGATTGGACCTTTAAATTGTGTAATTTCAAAATGCAGCTTGCTGGAATAATTTTTGCAGGATATCCTACCTTAACTTTAAAAGTCAAATAAATGATAGAGACCAACAATGTCTAGGTCAATTTTTAAATAAAAAAAGACATGTCCTGAACAAACATGAGCAAGTTCCAGACAAGTTTTTTAAACCTGAAAATGTGAGAAGCATTTTTTTCTCAGGAAGAAACACAATCCCAACTCCCAAGAAAATGGGATGCTGTAAAATGTAAGCGATGCAGAAATCGGACTGCTCTACAGTCCTGGACTTTGTTGCTGGTTTTCTACTTTCATGATGCTCCATATGTTTCGCATTGTGAAAGATCTGGACTGCAGGACTAGTTCTTCTGTTCGGCCATGCTGTTGTGATGGATGCAGGATGTGGTTCAGCATTGTCTTGCTGAAATCTGCAAGACCGTCCCTGAAAGAGACGTCTGGATGGGAGCAGATGTTGCTCTAAAACCTCCAGTTTGCAACAACCTGGATGCTCCCTCTCCCCTTTAGTCTGCACTTCATGCTGTACACAAAAAGGTTTTTTTTTTCATCCAGTTTTCCACTCAGACTTTTTAACATGACGTTTGACGGCAGTTCTTGATCCTGTTCACATATGGGCTTACATCTGTTGAGGTTGATTTTATTTTTGGCTTATACAGCATGTTTTATTTTTATATGTAATCAGAACAATAATACATCTGTTGAAATGATATGCAGCTAGATATGACTGTCTCAGTCTCTCGAGATAAAAAAAGATGCAGGTCAGAATGTACCCAGAATGATAGGCCAGCAATGCACAGTCAGCTGATGTCTTTTAACTATTGCTGAGTCCTTCATTTCCTTGTACATTTGTAAGACAGATAATTCTTTAACTGTAAACTTACAGATGGCAGGAAAGCTTATTCTGTAATAATATGTTCCCTGATCAATCTAATAAATCTCAAACAACTTGTTTAGCATGAGGTTCATTCACTGGAGGCTGTATTTAGAAACAACAAATTATTGGTCCGTGATAGAGAAAAACATCTGGGAAGAGAAACACTCAAGATGCTTTGAGAAAGACATCAAGGAGGTCGTATGTGAAAGTAAAGTGACCCTCTATACGACCATGGTCATGTGACTGATTTACCCGTTCTACTTCCTGTGTGCCAAACAACTCATGAAGTGTCTTATGTTTTTAATTATGTTTTAAGTCCAGGTTTTCTAAAAATAAAATGTTTTTTCAAAAGATGTTTTAATCAACTTTAACTTGCATTTGTGGATTTCAGGAAGAACTGTGTTCACAGAATGTGATTTTTGGAAGTCTTCCTGATTCCATGATGCCCAGTAGAGAATCATGTCTGATATTAATGGAGAACAGGGATGTCCAAATCTAGTCCTCAAGATCTACTATCCTGCAACTTCTCCAATACACCAGAATCACATGAATGTCTTGATCTCTACAACATGCAGAAGAGGGAATTCAGGTATTTGATTCAGGTGAGTTGGAGAAAGGTTGCAGGTAAAATTTTCCGGATGGTAGAGCTCGAGGACCAGATTTGGGTATCGCTGATGTAAAAGATCACCAGCATGCAACCTCTCGCTTGCATACAGAGATTCCTTCTGAATCCCTGAATCTTCTGGTGATTCTTCTACTCAGTCGATTGTGGATCTTCAAAAAACTGTTTTAATTTTTTTACAGAAATTTTACAGAAAGCATCAGATGAATATTTTTCATAGTTTCCATCAGATGTCTCAATTTCATTTTTTGACATGATTTTTATCTTCTATTGAAAAGAAAAAAATGACCCAATAAAGTTTGGAAATCATTGAATTTACACTTTACAGTGTATTAACGTTTTGGAACTGGGGTTCTGAGTTAACCAAACTGCTGACATAAGACTGTATATTGTATGACGGAGGATGAAGACAAAGCCAATATATATTTTAAAGTTTGTGGTGTTTACATATATTTGGAGAAGTTCATACTATTTTTGAACTGTCTTTCACATTGACATTTTGAGGTTTCTATGTTTATAATATAAAACTAACAGCAGAGAATCAACCTGCTTCACAAAAACCAGTCGATCATATGAGAAAAACCTCCACATTCTTCTATAATCCTACTTTTAGTGTGTTTCATGTCAAAGCTGGGTTTCCTGTGTCCACAAAGAGCTGCAGGCTACTAATAAAGTTTGACTCCTCCTGGTTCCAAAGGTCCTAACAACAATCTGATATCCAGATGAGAAGGAGAGAGGGATGGAAGGACATGAGCAGGAGGAGGCTGGAGCTCCTTCAGCTGGGAAAAAACTGAAAACTTCCAAAGAAGTTTATTTCTGCGTCCTGCCAGATAAATATGAACCGCTGATTGAGGACGAGGACGAGAGAGAGGAGACAGAAGAGGAAAGGAAGAAAAGGAAGGAGGAGAAGAAGAATAAGAGGAAGAAGCGGTACAAGAAATATAGGAAGGTAAGATGTCATGATATGTGATCATAACATCTACATCCACTAAAGAGACTTGTGCACTCAGAAATGTAATTTTTAATACAACATTAAATCAAAGTTGACATTTTTTTTTTACAATAAATTTAAAGTTATAATCACTGAAAAATTATCCATAAAGATATTAAATTATTAAAACCTAGTTCCTGGAAAGTTGATTATCTTTGTAAAATGTAAATAAAAGCAGAAAATAGTTTTTACTAATCTGATCAGGTCATGTTTTCTTCCCAGTAGAAGATAAGCATCATGTCAGATAATGAGACTGAAACATTTTGTCATTTAATTAAATATTAATCTGATGCAGCAAAACATCTGTAAACAATTGGAAGTTTCAGCAAAATGTTCCTCAAACTTTGAAGATCTATCACCTAGAGTGTGAAATATCTGACGATTCTGGAAGAATCTCTCTTGATCTTCTACAATAAAAGCCATCATGAGTCTCAGGAAGACATCCAGAAACCACTGTCTATAAACACAGTTCACCCTGAAATCTACAAATCTATTTAGATTATGAAACATCTGGAACGTCATGAAAGCAGCTATCCAGCAACATCGTCCAGGACAGCTAGAATCCTGCATCAGACAAGAATGGGACATTATCCCTCTCATAAAACTGGGTTCCTCACTTACCAAATGTTTAGACAGTTGTTAAAATGAGTCATATGCTAATGATGCAAAACATCACGCTTTAATTCACAATCAGCTCATTTTTTTCCATCAGATGACAAAATGTCTCAATTTAATAATCTGACATGTTATTTTTCTTCTACTGGGAAGACAAAATGACCTGATGAGAGCCAGGATGTTGTTATATTTTACATAGTTTTATAAATAACTAATTAAACATCATCAAATGTGCTAATATTAAACATGTGTTGTGTCACTGATAAGAAAAGATACATACAATCAAATATGATTTCAAAATCCAGACTGTCAATAAACATAAGGAATCCTTTCAGCTGTAAATAAAAAAAATAGAAATATCTAACCTGTTAAAATCTAAAACATGTCAGTCTGCATCATGTGTAGAATGTTTTGTTTACATACATGATCTTCAGTCCCAACAGAGCAATAAGAAGTTGTGTTTGTGGGCATTCCAGCAGTCTTTCAGCAGCTGTTAAACATTGACTTGCATCTCTGAGTCTGACCCTTGAGCCTGACACTCTCTATCAGTCTGATAACAAACACACACACACACACACACACACACACACACACACACACACACACATACACACACACACACACACAGAGCAGCTGGTCAGAGTTACATGAAAACCATTGTGTGAAAGATGAAGCTGTGTGTGGTGCGAAGCCTCCACAGCTGTGGCAGCAGTGAAGCACTTGGCCTGGCTGCTGTTTCTGGTCTACCTGATCATTACTGGCATACCTGCTGGCTCTACTCACTTGGGTCATAAATTGATTATGATTGACATCTAGAGGGCAGAATGGAAATGGTGGACAGATTTTACAAACTGAAAACAGGTGAGGGTTGCTAAAGAAACCCGCAATCAACCCGTCCCGGGTTGAAAACTACCTACCAGTCTCACTGGTTCCATTCATGTCGAAACTACTAGAACATGCAGTGATCAGTCAAGTTTCACAGTTCATTCATGATAACAAACTGTTTGGTCCATAACAGTCTGGCTTTAGACAGGGTCACTCCACTGAAACTGCTCTTCTGTCTGTTACTGATTCTTTACGGCTTGCAAGATCCAATCCACAGTCCTTATCCACCACTTTCTTGGCGGACCCGTTCCCATAATCCATTGCGTAAAATTATGCCAAAATTTGTTTCGCTCTTCCGGCTACATTAACAATAATGATTAACTAGTACTGTTTTAAAAGGTAATACTGCTTCAGAACAAACTTAAAAATAACATTTTCATTACTCAAACAATGGCCAAATCTCAAAGATGGATACGCGGGTCGCATTTTAATCAAAAGAAGACAGAACGGCGAGATTATTGTCCCATCGTGTATTCTAACAGAATGGCTACAGTACAGTTTAGGGCTCCGGTTGTTTAGTTCAGTTCACCGCGATCAGGATTCAGGATGTTAAAAATGTGGGTTTCTTTTGGGTCTATTGTTGCTTCCATGTCTCAGCTTCCTTTTATGTTTAACTGAAATCTTTTTAAACTTCATTTATTTTCATTTGCTAGTCGAAGTGACAGCTAGCTACAGCCTCCGCTGCTGGTGCAGCTGCCAAAAGGTCCGTGTTTCTGGTAGGGATCCAATGTAAATAGGATCCTCCAGCAGAGTATTTATGGTTTTATAGTCAATTTTTTCCTTTTAATTTAGCTGTTGGTCCGGGTTCATTTACTTCACTTCACTTTACTTCACGTGCCATTTCTCTCCACAAAGTTCTCATACAGTCTCCGACAGCCGCTTTCTCAAAGTCATACAACACATTACACTTTTAAGTCCGCCCTATGGTCATCAAAATACGGTACGAAATAAAAGATACTTCATGAACTAACCTGCACTAATAATCAGAGTACTTACAGGCTATTTGTGTTGAACTGCAGCAGTTGGAAGCAGGTGTCATGCTATCTAGTTAGCCTTCGCCTCTAATTTGCTGCTGATCGTTCAAAGCTCAGATATATTTCTCAATCTGGATGCAGTTCTGTCAGTTTATGATCATCAAAATAATTAGAGCAGAATAAGATCCTCTTGGTGGGTGTTGTAACTTCAGTGCTGCAACTCATTGTTGTGAAATCACATCATCTCTGCATCATCTTGCAAGTGACTTTATGGTCGTAACATCCTCCATTCATAAAATCTGGAAGTTTCCTCGTGTTTTGTATGTATCCACCAACAGCACAGGTCATCCCAGAAGACATTTCTGTGAATATATCAAATTAAATCGCCCTTCTAAAATATGGGTTTTTCCATGCATTTAGCGAGGACCAGAAGTGAAGACCCGAACAGAGGAGGTGTCCTACTACTGCTATGCAGAGGACACACAGCTTTTCCTCTCCTTTTCCATGAAGACACAGCTCTTTAAGGAACATTTCTCCACTTAGTTGTGATCAATAGAAATTATACTATTTTGAGAAATGTGTTCTAGTTCTTTGCGGAACCTCAGATCTAATGAACATAGGGAACAAAAAAAAAAACAAAAAAAACATGTGCCTCTAGCACTGCAGGCAACACCTGTGCCCAACTACACTACAGCAGTTCGACTGCACTTATCTATGATGTCCTGTACTGTTTGATTTAGTGCTTGTGTTGTTCTTATTCTCAAAAATGTAAGTCGCTTTGGAGAAAATCGTCTGCTAAATGACTGCTAAATGTAATGTAATTTTGTGTGAAAGTTTGATTTACTAATATCGTGTTTTATTCTTTCTTTGTATCATATTGATTCAATAAAAATGATAAAATAATGCTCTATTGTTGCTTTGTTAAACATTTTTGATGTTCGTATCATTTGCCATTGTAAACCAGCAATGCATTTTGATCTATAGTGACCCGTCTAGTGACCATCAGTGCTCACTACTTTTCAAGATGCATTGTAGGTAACTTTAAGGTCACTACTTTTTTTTACCCAAAGTACATTTGGACATCCCTAAAAAATTGCATGACCACTAGGGCCCTATGTAGGGCACAGGGTGCAGATTCGGACACAACCTTAAATTTATGACACACTCGACCTTAGCCCAGGGATGGGCAAACTTTTTAATTCATGGGCCACAACAGGTTCTAACATTTGACAAAGGGGCCGGACCAGGAGCAGATGGATGGAGTTCTTTGGTAATCTTACCTCATTGGAGAAAACATGTGTTTTAATTTCAAATGAAAATGAAGAAAAGCATAACAGCAAAATATCTGACTTTGGAATGAGTCTTAAAACACTGAATATCAAATGAATAAAATGTGCCTTTTTTAAAAAAAAATTAATAACCATTTTAATTTTACAGCATTGAAAGTTCTGTTATCCTTCAGAATATTACCATCTCTCTCCTCCTGACTGTCTTTTTTTTCAAAATTGGTAGGAGATGTATTTGTCCTGGAAACACGATTTGTACTGCACATGTGCGAAATATGTCACTTCCTTATCTTTGCGAAAACAGTGTTTGTTTGTATAACGTTTTTTAAAGATGACATATATGTGCACATGCGCAGTATCAATCATGTAGGTTTCAGTAAGGATCTGGTAGGTTGTGATGGTAACGACAGACTACCATAAAATGCACTGAGAGGTTGAAATATGGGGAGAGGAAGTGACATAGGTTCGCACACACGCAGTACAACTCGTGCTTCTAGGTACAGATCGAGTAGTGTATAGTGCACCATCTAGTGGAAAAAAGTTAGAATTGCAGGGAAAATATTAACAAGGTTTTTTCATGTAATTTTTCAAGTTCGGCGGGCCGGATAAAAATGTTTAATGGACCGTATGTGGCCCCCGGGCCGTAGTTTGCCCATGCCTGCCTTAGCCTTAAAAGCTAATGTTTCTGTGACTTATCAGAATCACTGACTGAAATTGATTCTGAAAAAAACATTCAATAAGAATGTTCAGAGAGAAGTAACATTCTGGGATCACATAAGACCAAAGTAAATAAGAATAATAATAAGATATGAAATTTTCAACACAGCTAGCTAACAGGATGCATTAGCTTTAGCCCAACTAACTCCATTAGCTAATTAGCATTTATTAGGTCTGAGTTAGCTCATAGCGACAGGCAACTTGGAGTTTGATAGATGTCAGTTGTTCAGCCCCATGCCCATAACGCCTTCTGAGCGCTGTGAGCATGACCCAAATGTTCTTTGCCACTTTTGTATTTTTCAGCAACAACAGCATGCAAGATAAAAAGGGTAGGAACTGCCCAACGACCTTAAAATTTGCTCTTTAGAAACGGATGTCATTGAGGCTCTGTCCATCTTTTACACACCTACATAACTAGTTCTGTTTTAAAACCAGGTTTTTGGAGTTGTTCCTTACCGTGAAAGAAGGTCTAAGGACAGAGAAGTCCTGGGTCTGTTTAGTTTAGTGTAGTCACCAATTGTGTGTATTGTGAGTTATCTCTATTACCTGCATGTGAAGCCCTCTGAGACAACTTGTTGTGAAACTGGGCTATATAAATAAAACTGAATTGAATTGAATTAAAAGGTATACTGCTTCAGAAAAAAACTTAAAAATAACAGATTGATAGACAAGGAACCTCTGAAAAAAGTACGTCCAAGGTACGCCATGGTACAAAATCAGGAATAGCTCCCTTAAATACAGAATTTGTGTACGCGACAGCCCATAGTGGTCATGAGTGCAACTGCATTTTAAAGCTCAGAGTGAAAGTCAGAATCAATCGTCTCTGTAGTTGTAGTGTTGATGCATGACAGGAAGTTTAATGGTTAAACTTTTTCTATGGTACAGAACGTTGGGAAGGCGCTACGCTTCAGCTGGCGCTGCCTACTGGCTGGTCTGCAGAATATGGCGTCTACCTACTCCACGCCGCTCTCCGCCATGGCTACTGTGGTGACAGAGATTAACCGAACCTGATGGAAAAGAGAGCAGATGAGGATGGAAGCATCAGATAACATCCCTAATACTCATGTTTACATTGACTTTTAATTTTGTGTTTTGTTATGTTTATTTTTATTGTCTGTTATACCAAATGAAATATTTAAAGTATCCTTCCAGTGACATTTACTCAATTTTACAAAATAAATTTAGTCAAATTGATCAAACATTGTTTTTCACTGTAAACCTGGATTTTGTCTTTAGTAGGGATTCAATATTATTTTTTGTAGTGTCTCATTTCTAAACCAAATATGTTGTTTTTTAATAGTTTTCAACATTATGCAGTGTGATAACTATAGTTAGCATTTTGTGTTTGATGAGCATAATGTGTTTCTATGAGGAGGAGACCATTTTCATAATTTTCATCAAAAGTCATCTTATCTGTATGGAGGGCTAAACCTTCCATACCTAGAATAGCAAAAATAAATGTTTATTAAGGATTAATTTAATATATAATTTTTTCTTTCAGCACTTTTTTTATTCCCACATTTTTCATCTATTTCCACAGAAATGTATAGTTTTATAGGTGTGTTTTTTCACATTTATTTTTTTCCAATTTTTAAAAAAATTCCACATCTATTAATGTTATTTCCACTTCTATGTATTAATGCATCTATTTTTACTTTTCTACACTCACCGGCCACTTTATTAGGTACACCATGCTAGTAACGGGTTGGACCCCCTTTTGCCTTCAGAACTGCC
>JBAMHX010029797.1:0-13750 GCA_037177515.1 Pseudomugil tenellus
CCCCCCCCCCCCCCCCCCCCCCCCCCCCCCCCCCCCCCCCCCCCCCCCCCCCCCCCCCCCCCCCCACCCACACACACCTGCAGCCTTCTGGGATTATCTGTCGCCACCATGTTGCATAAAGAAACACGTACAACAAGGAAGTAAAGTAAACCATTCAGTGTGTTGAAGGATTTAGTAGATACAAAAATACTCTGTTCACTTTGTACACATTAAATAATAATAAACATCATAGTTGTTTTATACATTGTTTATCATAAAAGTTCATATAACCTGATTTATAAATAAAACTTTTTTTTCTTTGATTAACATCATCTGCAGGGGCAGATCTTCAGGGGGGGAAAGTGGAGGCAACTGCCCAAGGGGGCTGCAGCTCTCTGTGATTATCTAGCGCAACTGTGTTTTGAGTGTGGACTTTAACAGGATAAAGCTGTCGATGTTCCTGATGTCTGGGGGAAGGAAGTTCCAGAGTCAAGGAGCAGAGCGACTGATTGCTCTGCACCCTATGGATATGGTACTGAGACGGGCAGAGGGAACGGCGAGATGGGTGGAGGACCTGAGGGTGCAGGTGGGAGTGATGATGTCCATGCGGTCAGAAAGATGGGGGGGAGCTTGTGGATTTCCTTGTAGGTATGCAGAAGTATTTTGAAGGTGGGTCTGAATTTAATTGGAAGCCAGTGAAGCTGCTAAAGAACAGGGGTGATGTGGGGGAAAGCGGGGGTCCTGGTGATGATGCAGGCTGCTGAGTTCTGGACCAGTTGGAGTTTATGGAGAAGTTTGTGGGGGGATTTACAGGTCTCCATGATTTTACAGATCTCAGATTCTGTGTTCTGTTCTGTAACATTTTTATTATATCATGTCCACAGCATAATAACAGATAATACATATGACAAAATATGAATCACTGAGTGTCTGTGGCATTGTACAGTAAATCATGGCAACTGAGAGGCGCATGAATGTAACTTTTCAGGGACTGAAATCGAGGTGCTCTAGTGATGTGGACACAAGTAAGGTGATCATGTTTGGGCATCATATTAGCAGTGTAACAAACAAGAGGAAAGCTGCCCCACTACCTGATTTATTAGGATCATATCTGCATCACAAATAACTTGTACATTAATGAAATATATATGTTATTACAATTCACAGAGCAACCTCATTCTCACATGGAGCCCTTATAGCAACATGAGTCGTTCCATCGTGCCGATTACATTTGGGAAGCCGGACATAACTGCAAATTGTTTTTTTGATGTTCTCAGGAAACTTCACGCATCGCATTTAAGGTCCAGAAGAGCGGGCGCTCTGACACTGGACCCACTTTCGTACAAAACTATAAGAATAAATTGGCTTATCAGTCAGTTGTGTTCATCCATCCATTTTCTACCGCTTATTCCCAGGATAGGACGCCAGTCCATCACATGGCCACACACATAGACAAACAACCATGCACACACACACCTATGGGAAATTTAGAGTCTTCAATCAGCTTATCCCCAAGGTGTATGTCTTTGGACTGTGGGAGGAAGCCGGAGAACTCGGAGAGAACCCAGGCTAACACAGGGAGAACATGCAAACTCCACACAGATAGGCCACCGCCCGAGCCGGGGATCGAACAGGTAACCTGCTTAATGTGAGGCTACAGTGCTAACCGCTAATGTGATAATTAGCCCGCTAATGTGATCATTAGCCCTGAAATCCTCATGATCACTCTCCCCATCTTCATCCTACCATAGTTTTCAAGAAGTGCAAACAGGTCCATTGTAACACATTAAGCTCGTGTGACCTATCGATCTCGACCAAGAGGCGCTTTTACACACACACACACACATATATATATATATATATATATATATATATATATATATAATTTCATTTCATTTAATGAGAGGCATTAAACGACAGCCTGGCTCCTGTTTATGTAGAAGGAAAATAGATGTAAGTTATGTGTACAACCTTCGATCATGATAAAACAATCCAGTTCCAGTACTTATGTTACATAAGTTCATTCCAGATTCAAGTCAGAATCACTATAACAGCATATATATAAAGTTCCTCTACACAAAGCAAATGTGCTCAGCAGAACACAACCTTATTTCAAGGAAAAATAACCTAATTTTTGTAGTTTTTTTCTTGTTTTTTAAAGCCATGTTTTGTAATGTATATGATTTTATATAGTATTTTGTCATTGTCTGTTTTATTGGATCGATGGCAAAGTCCAAATTGTACTGATATAATTTAGTTCCGTTTATTAGCTATATTTGTGGGAGCAGCCATGCATAGTGGAAAGATAGAACTAGATTATCAAGATGAATCTAAACCATTAAACATGGTCTCTTTTCAGTGTGCTTACTTGAATCATTGTGCTTGGCAATCAGAGGTGCTATCTCACAGACTATCTGACCCACTATCCTCTGCAAGCAGTGCAATGAAAATAAGAATAAGAGTGGATGTTTAGATGAAAGTGGTTTGTTCGCCAGAAAGAAACATCTTGACTCTTGCACTATTTATCTTCACAGATTTTGCTCTTCTGGGCTCCACAGTGGCATGGGGGGTTAGCACTGTGGCTTCCCAATAAGGAGGTTGCTATTACAAGCCTCAGCTGGGGCGGTGGCCTATCTGTGTGGAGTTTGCATGTTCTCCCTGTGTTAGCCTGGGTTCTTTCTGGGTACTCCAGCTTCCTCCCACATTCCAAAGACATGCACCTTGGAGATAGGCTGATTGGAGACTCTAACTTGCCCATAGAATTCGATTAAACTTTATTTGTATAGCGCCATTTTACAACAATGTCATCTCAAGGCGCTTCACAGACATCGACCAATTAAAAAAAATAGCCTTGTATAGGGAACCAGCTCTATTGCATCGAATCTTGACATCGATCCAATCCTGAGCAAGCAGTTAGTGAGTTAGGAGTGAGTTAGTATGTGTGTGCATGGTTGTTTGTCAATGTGTGTTGGCCCTGTGATGGCCTGGTAGGACAGGGTGTACGCTGCTTCTTGCCCGATGTCAGCTAGGATTGGCTTCGGCCCGTTTGCGGAATAGGCGGTAGATGATGGATGGATGTATTTTTCATGCCTGTACTGAAATTTTCAGACAACACCTGCTTTACACAAAATAATAAGGATCTCAGGAAGTTTCACCCCCTCCTCCCAGCTTTTCCCATCTGGAACATTCTCCCTCTTTTTTGTGACTGTGTGCTGACTACTCTTCTTATTCATTAAGACTTTTACTAAGACTTATGAGTAGGTCCCTTGCATCGAGACTCTTGGTGAAATTGTTTCCACCACAACGTGTGCTTGAAGGGTTAAATACACATGAATACATGCTGCAATGCACAATGCATAATAAAACCCATACAGTCTTGCTAAAGCATGCTCTTTTAGATAAATGGATCCAGCATGGGCTTACTGGTGTGTGATGTTTATAGACATGTGCAGATTGGAGCTCACTTCAGCTTGTGTCTTAAATTAAATTCTATTGCTTGATCCTGAATTTAAATGATACTTCCAAAATGTTTCAGAGGGAAACAATTGATCATCAAAGTGTGCGTGATGTATCAGAAGACCTTGAACATGAAGCAACTCCTGTAACTTCACTTCTCTTCACTTCTTTTGTTCTATTTATTCATAGAGTAAAAACCATCAAGATGCTTTTTATGTGGTATGAATAAAAGATATGTGGACCTGTTGATGTCAGCAGGCTTGAACAGAGGACTTAAAGGACACTTTGGGATCTGAAAGTATAGAAAAGAGTTGAATTCCCTAAAAAATACTGTAAAACATAAATGGCGATTAAAGGCTTTTATTTTATTGCCATATAATGGCTCTTGGATGGGAGCAGAAACAGCTCAAGGACTAAATTAAACCAGTTCAGAAAAGTATGACTAAAGTCTCGAAGATAGAGTTCTTCAGCTCTGGTCCCCGATAGCTACCATCTATGGAGCTAGATTTGTCTTTTTATTGAATACAAGAAAATATATGTCGGAATGTGGTCTTATTTAAATTTTTTCTTCTCAGTCTTATTTATGAAGCACTATTGCTTTTTAACATGTTTGTGATGTGGTTGCTGTGCAACCTTGTTTTAGCTTGAGTGTTCTTACTTTTAGTGTTACATGTGCACGGTGTGTTTTTAATTAGCAGGACTGTGAAGAAAGAGAAACTAATTCACGCCCCTAGACAGAACGTGGTTGGCTGCCACTGCCAGAGACTTTCTTTTAAAAGGCAAATGGACAAATAAGTTTGGAGATCAAATATTCTATTACAGAATATATACATTTTTTATATATAAATATATATTTATATTACTTTAAAAAATATTCTAAAAAAACATTTTTACTGTCAATTATTTATTTTCTTTGCTGTGAGAATGAAATTTTTACTTTAAATACAATTTCTTCTCTCTCAAAACTTTTTCCTCTCACTCCCAAATCCTAGGTTTTTGCTATCCTCTCAAGTTGTTTTGCTATTGAAAGTAAAAAAAACTTGCTTTCATACCTGACTGACAGCTGGATGGCGATGATGGTCCAGCCTTCATTCATTCCATCTGCCTGTTGAAACTGTGCCGCTCAGCTTCAGTCCTGCAGGTCTGTGAATGTCTCTCGTGCCACAAAACTATTGCAAGACATAAATACCGATACCAGTAGTAAAGGACTCTTTGCAGGATCAATCACAGAGGCATATATATATATATATATATATATATACTCACATACACACAAACACACACACACATCAGTTTTGTGGCCCCTGCAAAGTTTTCACTTTGATAGCAAAAAAAACTTGAGACGATAGCAAAAACTTAGGATTTGAGAGCAAGAGCAAAAATGTTTTGAGAGAAGAAATTGTATTTAAAGTAAAAATTTCACTTTGACAGAAAAGAAAATAACATCAAAACCTGGTATGGTAGCTCTCGAGGATCAGAGTTAGAGACCCCTGCTCTAATGTAAGAAATGCAAGCCCACAAACGAGTCTACAACATTACAGCTGTCATAAAAGGTGTGTGAAAGAAGGAAAAGAATCCAGAGGAACCTTTATTTATTTTATCTTTAAAATAATGGTAAATGTACCAAGTCCTTTACTTTTTTATTTATAACATATTTATATAGATATATAAAAAACAAAAACAACCCTCTTTTCTTATCAAGTGCTCATTGTTTTTTATTAATATATACTGTTGTTTTTCATATATATGGTACCTGAGATGCAGATACTCTCCAGGGCCGAAGTCACCTCAGGGCTAACTCCCCTGTCTGTCCGATGTGGCATGAAAGAGTGGAAAAGGGTGAAAACGATGCTGAGGAGCTTTTATTCGTGTTTTGAACCGTTATCCTAACAGCTCTTTCTTTAACACCTGTCTTACCTCTCTCTACACGTTCCGCACACACGCTCGCTCTCTCCCCATCTTCAGCACTCTGCCTAGACCCGCGCCTTTTTCATGCGCGCACCCCACACTCACTTGTACATGCCTTGTTGATCCGTCCCAAAACATTTGTAAACAGATATGCCACCTTCGTTTATATTCTGAATTTATATTCTGAATTTAGTTTATATTCTTTATATTCTTTAATGAGTGACACATCAACGGGTCCTGTTCTTGTTAACAGGTCTTCATTGGTCAGCGGAGCTGTGCTTGCGTATCTAAAAAAAAAATATACGCCAAAGCTAAACCGATTTTTCAAGGACCCCTAAGCTATGGTTCGCGGACCCCCGGGGTCCGGGGACCCCACTTTGAGAATAGTGGGTTTACAGAATAGATTTTAAAACCCTGCTGATAGTTTATAAATCCCAGAATGGTTTAGGACCAGAATACATATGTGATATATTCAGAGAATATAAACCAATCAGAGCTCTTAGATCCAAAGATTCGGGTAAACTAGTCCAGACCAGAGTCCAGACTAAACATGTAGAAGCAGCATTTAGCTGTTATGATGCAAACAAGTGGAACAAACTGCTATTATTATTTTATGGTGATTTGTTGTTTTTTTTATTCTACTTTATTCTACTTTATAACATTTGTGATGTTTTTATGTAAATAACTTTGAATTGTCCTGTACATGAAAGGTTCCATATAAAAACTTACTTTACCTCACCTTGCTTTTACAGAAACATTAAAACATAAAACAGAAACATGATTTAAAAATAAAATAAGAAGGACGTATTGAAATGATTTAAATCACAATTAATAAAAAAAAAACAACTTCAAATCAGAAATAGACATATGTACCAGCTGGTAAGAAAAACTATTTGAGGTTTAATAAGTCATGTTTACCTTCATGGCAACTGAGAGGGGTGAGGGTGGGGTTATATAACTCATCAGTTTAAATGTTATTCAGTCTTGAAATTCAGCACAATAAAAATGCACGTTCTTTTGATTAACAGGTATCCATTATCTGTCAACAAAAAGGCCGTAGCTTAGGCTCGCCTAGCTCTGTTAGCTGGTTAGCTTCCGTTAGCTCTGTTAGTTCTTAGCTACAAGCAGCATGATGCTGCCAAGATGGCGACAGTGGGATTGACCCAATGAGCTTTCCTTTTGCTTTTCAGGAACGTACAGGTAACATCACGGAAACTCTGTCCATATTTTTATATACAGTATACCTGCAGCCACCTGCTGCTGCCAAAATCCAAACTTAATTTAGCCTCTAAGTTTGTCACTTCCCTCTGAATGATAATGAGAAAGCCCATCAGTCAGCCCCATGCTCTGCTATCTCTCAGATCAGATAACTTCAACACAGTAAAAAATGACTCAGGACACACTGATTACACACAAAAAATATCTCTCTCTCTCTCTCTCACACTTTCTCTCTCTCACACACACTTTCACTCTCTCTGTCACAAACACAAACACACTGAAACACACTCACACCAAGTGAAGAGAAATGGCAACTTTCCTTCCCATAAGCAACAGTGAGTGCTAATACAACAAAGTCAAGATATCAGCCGTCACCAAGCCAGAAAGATCCGACCTGAGAAGAGAGGCGCAGGTTTTTTTCCACCCGAGGAGCCACCAGCCACAGCAAGACCAGAGATCGGTAATCTGTCTGCACAGTCCTGCACACAGGAATCTGATGTCTTAGTTATTAGGAGTGGGAGCAACAAAAAGTGATTGCAATCACACTTGTGATGATGTTTGTGTGTCCATCTGAAGCAAGATGTCTTTGTTTACAGTTTATGATGACGGGTAACTCGGTCCAACACTCCCACAGCACATTAATATCAATAGTGCATAGCTACAATAAATAAACGTGGTCCATCGCGTCGTAACGTGCAACAAAACAAACCCTTTAACAAAATATGGAATTACCTGATCGTACTGATAAAGCATTGTTCTGCCAGCTAAAAGGTTTTTGCAGAAAAGAGCATGAATAAGATGTGTCAGTTTGACACATTCTCACTCCATCTATATAAATGTTTGTCAGAAGAAACTGGCTTCAGGTTTTCCTTACTAAATATCACTATGTGAAGAGTTGTGAAGTACTGGCCTGTCATTTTAAAGTTGACTTGTTTCATGTCACGCTTCAGATGGAGTTGACTCGGAAATGAATATTTCTATGAAGCTGGATAAAACTGGCCTCAAACACTGTCTCAGAGGAGAGGAAAACACAATATCTGGAGCTCAAACTGTGAAAGTGCAGAAAGATGCACCAAATTCCACTTTATGTGTTCAAGATAGTGTATCGGGTCCACTGATGGACTGGTAACCTGTACAGGATGTACTCCGCCTCTCACCAAATAACTACTGGGATAGGCTCCAGCACCTTACATTAGAATCTGCTATATTGAACATGAATGAATGAAAGATGGGAGGTAGGTAAGTAGTAATTGTACAGACAGACTACTTTAAAAGTACAGGTGTCCTTTAGAGCAGGGGTACCCAATTCTGGTCCTCAAAAACTACTATTCTCCAACTTTTTAATGCAGCCCAACGCACCTGAATCAAATGAATGGCTCATTGTCACGTGTGACAGAAATGGGTTGCATCTAAAAGTTGCAGGATAGTAGAGCTTAAGGACTGGGGTTCGCCAACTCTACTTTAGAGGTTGTGACAAACCTCCGTTGATAGGCCTTTTTTGTAATTTTGGCTATGTCGTAACCAGGTTTTTTTTGGCCAGAGAGCTTGTTACTAGCTTCTATGCTAACATATGATATATTATAGATGCTATTGTTTCTGCTAAGGTAGAGATTGTTTCTGGAAGGAAAAAGTCTCCATGGAAAAATTTCACACTTTTGGTTTGTTAACAGTGGGTCTTCCTTGCAAATGGGTGGTGTTTTAATTTTGACTTCTACATGCCAGGATTCTGTCACTTCTAGAACTCTATGGTGACAGATCACCATAGATCTGTTACAAATTGTGAACTTGTCTTTACTTTTGAACATTTTTTCAGAGCCAGTCAAAAGAGTTCTAATCAAAATCTGCTAAAAAGAGAGAATCTAGACTAAACAAAAATGAACAACTGCAGGTCGATCTCAACTTTTCTATTTTTTTGTAAGATTATTTCAAAAGCTTTTCTTTTAATCTGCTAAATGTTTTTTTTTCAACATAAAACAACAGGCATAATGTTTCAAGTCCAATTTTAGACAGTACTAGAGCACTGAGACTACATTTCGCATACAGACTTTTACTGGACCTCAGTGCTGCATTTGATTCAGTAGACCATGATATATAATTCCAATGACTAAAGAGCTGTATGAGCCTCTCTGGCACTGAACTAAATTGCTTCAAAACGTACTTAGAGAACAGGAACTTCTTTCTGTGAGTAGGTAACTTTGTATCTATGCAGACAGAAATAATATGTGTTCCCCAAGGTTCAATCCTGGGGCCTCTTCTGTTTAACATTTACATACTCACACAGTCGCACAAGTCACACAGAATAAAAACATTGATTATTACAGCAACAGATGAGACACAAATTTATATTACCAGTGTCACCAAGAGACCAAGGCCCTGCATGCTATATTTGTAAATGTGGTAGAATCTTGGAAAAGGCATTGATTAATGCTTATTATGTACTGAATGTGCCTCAGGTTTCTACAGCTAAACAAAACTAAGGTAATTGTCTTTAGACCCAAAGAGAAACAATTGCCGGTCACCACCAAGCTTCATTTTAACCCTCATTAGGTGAGGGTAGGAGCATAGAACAACCAGTAAATCAAGAGCTTTCCCTTCTGGCTGAGCTCCTTCACCAGGACAAAACAGTACAGAGTCCACATTATTGCAGACTCCCTCATTTGTGAACAAGAGCCTGATACTTGAACTCCTCCATTTGGAGTTGGACCTCATTCCCGATGTAGAGAGGGCATGCTACCCTTTTCCAGCTGAGGACCATGATCTCAGATTTGCAAATGTATGTACATTTTGCTAATGTAGATCTTAAAATGAATAGTAAAGCTCAAGCCAGAATGATGGAAAAATACCAAACCAAACAGGTTTTTATAAAAGCATCCTGATACATTCTTCTTCTAACATGCACAGACTAATTAACCTAATTGATTATTCTACTATATATAATCTGGAGACCACAATAATCTCTTTAGATGCCGAAAAAACTTTTGAATGAGCAACTGTAAATTTTTATTAGCAACATTAAACAAATTTGGATTTGGATCATCTTTCATAGACTGGATAAAAATATTATATAACAACCCAAATGCATGTGTGAGGGCAAATTATCAAACTTCTACAAGCTTCTGCTTGCAGAGAGGCACCAGACAGGGCTGTCTACTTTCTCTATCAGTATTTTCCATTTTTAATGACAAAACAAAGAAATAAATCCCTAAAAGGAATTAATCCCTAAAAACAAAGAACATAAAATAAGTTTATATGCAGATGATGTTTTATTTTACCTCCACAACTCACATCTGTTTCCCAGACAATCACATTAATTCAATCATTTCTCATCAATATCAGGGTACTCTATTAACTGGTCAAAAACCACAGATATGCCCATTAACTGTAACTTACACATATATCCAATACCACAATACAATCTGTGAACATTAGGTATTTAGGTATAAATATATCACCCTGATTATTAGAACAAAATTAAATTGTAATCAGCTATTAAAAATAATAGAGAATGATCTTTCACATTGGAGGCGGTTGCCCATATCGTTATGGGGAGAGTTGCCACCATTAAAATGAAATTTCCCCCAATGGAACAATAAAGGAATAAAACAATTACAACATATGATAGAAAATGGAAACTTTATACCATTAGAAAAAGGAATGTTACCCAGAAGTATATGCATAACTTTTTGTGTTTATTTTGCCCCCTTCTCTGTCTGTGTATGTGAGATCTAACACATATTTCTTTACTTATTCACAAGACAGAGAAGCTCTGATCTTATGATGGGGTCACCAGCTTTTCCTACTATGTTTTGCAATCATTGGAGGAGGAGGACTATTTCAATCTTAGCAACCCTCTACACTTGTTTTGCTGCCATTATGTCTTCTTGCCTCACTTGCAAGTTAACCTTGACATATTTTTAAAAGGATGGGACAATCATCCAATGAGAACTGAGCAAAACCTCACACCAAACCAGATTTGGGAAGTAGGACAGATGGCTCATCACATTTTTGAACCAGAGGTATTTAAATCTTATTATAAAATATTATACTGTGTTCCTGAGAAATTACTACAGATACTTTCCGTATCAAACTACACAGTGGATAGCGTCCTGCACTGCTGCATCACAAGACAGCCACCCTCTACAGATTTAAGACACACCATCATGTTTGCCAGTAGAGCAGAATAAGTAGACGCTCAGTGCAGGTTGATGAGGTGGGCAGCCCCTTGGTCCAGTGGACTGCACTATTTCTAGCTTGAGGTATTTGTATGGAACCTCCCAGCCAAACCAGAATCTCATGAGCTGGTGAAAATGGTCTGAATATGCTATGAAAAGAGTACATAAAGACATTTGGCATTTAAGATTCATGTTAACCTTTTTGTCGTAATTTTGCTGACAATCCAGTTTTGTGAAAATGGAACATTACTGGACCAGAAATGCATCCATACATATTTTGCCTTTAAGGTTGTGCTTTCTTTTGGATTGTAAAAAGTAAGTTTTTTTTAGGCAAGCATTGCATTTTAAATACATGAACATTTATCTAATTTACCTAGCAGGTTATATTACAGAACTGTGCATTTGTGCCATATGATTACCTTGAGAACCAGCTTGAAACAATGTATGCATTGCATATACATTTAACACATCTTAGAGGAACATAGACAAGCATATTACCCAGAGTTCAACTGACATTTCCCCTTCTTCGACAAACTGAACTCTGCCACCTGCATGGTTTTTGATTCCAAGTCACCACTGTCCTTACTCTCATCACTTTGCTTGCCTGAGGCCAAATAATTGACTGCAGGAGCTGCTATAATAATTTGAAGGAAAAGGTTTATTATGTATGGTATGCAATTTAAAATACCGCACAACAACCAACACTGTTTAGATAGATTTTTCTGTGATATGCTTTTAAGTGTACTTGGGGGTAATTTGAACTTCATGTTCTTGAGGAGGATCGGGTCTGGATGTAATCAGTGGCCAGATTGAAATTGCAGTTACGGGACTACATGAGTTAAATGATGATTATTTAGTCGTTTCAATTTTTTTTCAGTCCACATTATACACAATAAATGCAGGTGAGCATGCTAAGCCAATGCTTAAAGCCACGGAAATGTTTAGATCCAGAATTTTGACTGACTTGCTTTTACCTGGTGTTAGTGGTGTAAATTACCTGTCCAGACTTGCTCTTTAAATATGTACAAAATAAATAGTATACAGCAAAATCATACTGAAGACATTATATCTCTCGAGTGGCCTGGAAATGCCTCATGGTCCCTACCGATGAGCTGGTAGATGTTGCTTGAGAGGGAAGTCTGGGTTTCCCTTCTTAGGCTCCTCCCCACGCAACCTGACCCCAGATAAGCGGCAGATGACATATGGTATAGTACGGGTACTCCATAATCACAGCGTATTTTCCGGTAAAGCGTTCAAAACTGATTTTTCTGTTTGGCCTAGCACACCCTACATATATCCTTTTCTGTCTTATACAGATTTACATCACTTGACCCGCAGGGTTTTATTAAGTCTACAATAAATGTATACTACTTCAGCAACTATTTAATGTGTTTGTCTTATTTCTTGAATTTTAATGGAAGATTGCAGTATATACCAAAGTTTAATTTAAATCCTTCTTTCAGTTTAGTGGTGCCAGCATCTCCTACCAAAAGAAATAACACTGGTTAAATCAAACAGCTGTTTTTAAGTCTGGTACAACTGACTTTTTAAGTACTACCTTGAATGCTACAGCGAAAAGAAGCTGCACACTGCATCTTATCACACTTATGCTTGTAGAATGCAAAGAGTGCCATGTCTCGTTCCTCGTCACTGTCCCTGGCAAGTGTTGCCTGCTGCTCTCCTCCTTGCTTCAATTGTTTGATGAACAGCTGCACAACCTTTTCTGGATCATTCACCTCCTTCCACACTGACAAATTGATTAGAATAAAAGCATTATTTGTTATTAAATACAATATTTGTATACATCAACAACCCAGTCTTCAAAATATTAGGGCAAAATATGTTTTTCAGGACTAATTTCATTATAATCTGTAACATTACGCCACAGAGCTGTAACTTTAAAAAATGGATAAGACTGATAGAGCATGATCAAAAAGTATTTATGCATCGAGACAATGCCACATTGTATCTCAACAAAAGACGTTGTTCACAAAATAGCTTTTTTGTTTACCATGTTTACCCACAGAAAAATTCCTTTAGTACTTTCAGTTTTTGCTGGTGAAAAAGAGTTACAGACGATGGCCCTGGAAGGTTATTGTTGAAAATGCTTGAAAGTAAATATGACTTTCTCAGATTTTAATACTTGCACTAAGCCACAAAAATATGTCTATAATTTCATTAAATCTTCATTGGCTAATTTTTTGGTGCACACATTTTTTGGGCATTATAACAGAGGAATATAGTTTTCATAAAAGTCAATAAAAACCAAAAAAGAAAACAAAAACAGCTAAATAAAAGCAATGCTCATACCTGTACCAGCACTGATTGGCATGATAAGGGAGAACTGACTTCAAGAAGCTCCGCTGGCATAAGGGTCAGATCTGTACAATAAAATACAATGGTATAATCAAAAGAGAAAACATATATAACTACTCATGTGAACATTCATTCATGTTTGAAATATATTTGTGTTTATCTAGTCATTGTTTTCCTCCTTGACTACCATAGAAAACCCAGCTAAGCATTAATAACGGAACTTATCAAAATTTACTTTAATTTTCAGTTGTTATAGTAGATATTTCATATGATATGCTCATGTGTGCAATTTGTTTATATTTATCTTATTTCAGACAAAATCATTTACTGAGTTATGTCATCCACCAATCGTTGAAAAGTAGTGGAACCAAGTCTGGAATCCTGTATTTAAATATGCACTCCATATAGGATGCTCAGTACACCCAAATTGTTCAGAAACTGAGCAGTTCTATTAGTCATCTAATTTTCCACTAATAGCCCAAATTTAAAAATGACTCTCTTTACCTCAAATCTTAAAATTTTCAATGCTCCATGTCCATCACAAATAACATGTTTACTGTCTTCATCAATATCTGTAGGCTCAGCTTCATCATGTGAAAATCATGAGGAATTCACAATAACGCCTGTTGTAATTATTTGTATTAACTCTAGACTCATGTTTACTTTAGCTAAGCCATTCATACATTTATTATATTCTATAG
>JBAMHX010029798.1:0-13745 GCA_037177515.1 Pseudomugil tenellus
TCCTTAGCCAGTAGTTTTAAATAGGACTCTATGTCACCTGCTCTGGCTCCTGGAATACATTTCACCATAATTCCTGATGGATCTGATGCCACGTTTCTAACTATGGAGCTCAATCTGACATTTCTCAGTCTCCAATTATCAGAGTGGATGGAGAGGATGATGATAGAGGTTTTACCTTAGGTGGTCGCGGTGTGGACATGAGACCGGGTGGACCGTTGCTGGGCGGGGGTAAAACACGGCTCAGATCTGCGTGTCTTCCTGCAGATGCGGCTCCCGGGCAGATTGCCAGGAGCCGAATGAGAGGGAAAAACCCTGTGGTTGGCGGTGTGCTGCTGGGCCCAGACTCGTGGTCCAAGAGGGGGAATTCCTCCAAGCCGTTTGATGGAGATGTAGGGAAGTGACGACTCCTCCCCGCACGCTGTGGATTAACGAGAGACCAGGGCTCCTCTTGAAATGGAGTGGAACTAACCGGGACCTTGGGTTTAGCTCCATATTGGATCCATGGATCTTGTGGAACCTGCTTTGGAATGGCTTCTTCAGCGGGACGGCCGTGGGCATTTTTAGGCTCGAAGGGGGCCGCTGCGCTGATTTCTACCACTGCATGGTCAGAACCAGCTACATCCGGTGCCTGGGATTCTGGCTAAGAGTCTCTGATTATAATGGTATCAATCATGATTTCAGCCTCTCACATCTGGTGCAGGCTGGATATCCGCGCCTTTATTTCGGCTACTTTTTCGGCTAAAACAGCTCACACAATCAGTAGCCATTTAAGCGCTCCGTTAACTTTAGCACAGCTACGTAAGAACAGCTGGGCCTGGTAGGAATTAGCGGATTCGATTTTTTCCCACGCTGTCACTGTAGGAATTTTCGGAAAATACGAGTAGCTCGATGTTTGAACAAAAAAAATTCCTTTCTTCTCTGTTAAAATTAATCTGGACTAGTTGGTGTTACAAAAATTGCACTTTAAAACGATGCTAAACCGGATAAAATGCAAGATTTAGAGGAGACGAGCTGACTGGTACGTAAAAAAAACGCCACTCATGCGCAGGTTTAGTGTGCTAAGATAATATATCACACCTTGAGGCATGTGTACATGTTTGAGAATTTGTTGGTGAGCTGCTGTTTGTTCTTCAAGCTAGATAAACTGTTTAAGTAAACTCAAACCCCTAGGGGAAAAAACCTCATCAGAAATAGATTGCCTCTGGCTCTGATCTTTCGGTAGAAGAAATCATTGTGTAAGAAATCTTTGTGTAAGCTGATGTTTCATAACATTAACATCATGCTAATTAACTTCTTTACTTCCATTTACCTTTAATATTCAGTTTCTGTTAAATCATGCAAATATATCTACCACAGCAAATGCTTTGTTTATCCACAAAAAAACTCTTCAAGTGTCTTCAAAGGACTTGAATTCATAACTAATGACCTACTAGAATCGAAGTGAGCTCAAAACCCTTGAATAAGGCTTGAAAAAAAGAGAAATGAAATAGACAATTCTTTTGTACCATTTTCCTTACCATCTGCATTCACATACAGCTTAAGCACTGCTTAGGTTTGCAGATTCAAACTGCACTTTTTTGTGTGTGTGTGCATGTGATGAAACAAAAATGAAATATCCTCTTTGTTTCTTTAGTTGTGACATGAAATCAGCAGACTTGAAGGCAAAAAAAGGAAATGTAGTTTAGATGATCTATTATTAATATTATTTATGAGTCACATAATGCAGCTATGACCTTAAAATGAAAAAGTTGTTCTTCTATTACATTTTAATTTTCAAATTTTGGTAACTATTTGCTTTTGAAAACTACATCTTAAATGTATGTTTTAAAAAACATATTTGAATTAATGTACAAAACGAATAGTTTTAAAGAAGAAAATGTAAATTGGATGACTTATTAATCACTTTATGAGTAAAAAATGGAGCTTTATTCTGAAAATGAAAGAAATGATATTCATTTATCTGAATAACTGAATAGACGCATGACTTATCATAGGTGTTCAGATGTTAAGTCTGTCTAACAGCTGAATTTTAACTTGTATTTTCTTAATACCTCTTCATAAATTTCAACCCATACAATTATGCACAAACACCACAATTCCAGATCAGCACTGACCAGCTTAAGGACTTAAAATGATCCCTTACAGAGCAGGAGCAGCAAGGCAAAAGTAATTCCAGTGTTGGTGTGTCATCAGCTCATAATTTCTGCGGTTGATCAAACATGAAGGAGACCTTGAGGTGTTTGTATATTTGTGTGTTTGTCCTCCTCATTGCTGGCTGATGTCAGTCAAGGTTTGGAAATAAAATAAGTAATAAAAGATGTTGTTCTTAACTTTATTGATTTCAGCTGCCCTTGCAAACAATCAGTCAAAAACAATCTGACACACAAGGACGAATGATGGGGGAGAAGATGGAATCTGGCCATTTACGGAAGCTTTTCTCTCTCAACTGAACATTGCATAAAAAACAAAAATAAGAACAAAACATTGTAAACAGGAAATTTAATTTTGAAAACAGTATTGTCTTGTGATAACTTAGTTCATTATCTAAAAAAAAACAAGCTTTATTTTCTTGAGATCATGGATTATTAAAAAACAAGGCGATTTAAGGAATTAGGAGCTTTTACTAGTCAATCATAGAGCTTGGAAAAACAAACATTCAGTTGGACTCTGCAGGGTTGCCCGCGATAGTGACGGCCCCTATGTTGGGAGTTATTGGTTTCCTATACTAGAGTCTAATGGTTGGGACATGGGACACAAAAATTGGCCATGGTTAGGATTCCTGTGGTAAAGGCCTGCCTATGTTTGTGAGAGATACTGAATGATTCGATGTGTGTCATTTACTTGGTTGCGTTATATGCTTGGGTATGTAAAGGCTTATTTGTGATTCCCTGTTGAACCTGATAATTGCCAATTGCTGGGATAGACTCCAGCTGAAAACTCCTGTGACCTGAAATTGGATTAAGTGGTATAGAAAATGAATAAATTAATGAATGTTGAACTTATTTTAATGTAATATTTAATAACCGTAATTATATCCCCGAACGTGGAGTGATGGGGATATTATGGTTTTACTGCTGCTTGTTTTCGTCACCAATAGGGATGGGTATCATTAAGATTTTATTGATAATTCCTTATTCCTTATTGATACTGCTTTTCAATACAGTGTTTTATTGGTATTCCTATCAGTACTTTTCTGTGTGAAAACACAGAAAATTAATTAGTTTTACATAGGATGTCTTTCAGCCTTTAATTATTATATGATTATATGTATTATTGTACAGTACTGTTATCCGTATTCATTCCGTGTGCATAATTGTTGTTAATATGTAAATGAATTAACTTATAGGATTTTATTGAGTATATCTGTGGTCTTCTGGGAGCAATGCTGGTTTCCAGTCTAAATACTGCAGAAATTAGGGACCTGCAAATTTTAGATGACACAATCTGTCATTGAAGGAGCTCTGTTTGGCCGTCAGTGTTCAGAATGGGTGTTGGGAGTGGGGCAGGGGACTGTCCTTCAGCAAAATGAGAGCTCAGCCATTATCTTTTCACAAGCTGATGTCAGATGGAAAATTAATCACTGATGAATACTTTTGATTTTACCTCTGTCAAGTCTGACAAAGGCTGAAATTGTGATGTGTCTCACTAATAAGTTCAACAAGTCACTCATTCACAGAACAACATATTCACCACAACCGTTCCTATGAGTTTCCGTATAGGCCATAATTCATTCTCACATTTACACACATTCACATTCTTTCTCTCACATACATATGAGAGCTGGACGAATGTATGTATCTGTGAGCTAAAGTATAGTATAAATAGAAGGCAGGTAATTTATCACACTGTAATTGGCAGAGAAACAGGAAATTGGTTCGTGACTCCTGTTTGGGTCCCGCTAAGCATGGAACGCATAAGTGAAATAGGAGTAGTAGTCCAGAAGGCCATTAGGGTGTTATACTACATAATCTCTATCATATTCTATTATCTCCCCATTGTCTTTGGCTCTTTAGCATGAACGAGCAGGCTGTAATGTCCCTAGACCGGGAGTGGGCAACACCTTTCCTTGAGAGCTGCACGCATTCCCTCATATTGCGCAAAGGCCACCTTGCAATGTGCGTTGTTTATGCGCTTGTAACATGTACACACACGGTGCAATGTTTATCATGTGTGCGCTTCCTGGTCGGTTTTTAAGAGCGCCCTTTATGCAGCTAAATGAACACCATAGAAGTAAGCTACTATTAGTCCAAACACTTAAACGCCAGCCTCTCAATGTGCACAGTAATGCCATTAATTCTTCATTCTATCAGCAATGTTTGCCGTCTTAGCCTACGAAAGTGGGGGGGACGGATCAGGGTCACTATGAATCTCAAGGGGAGACGTTCCACCCATCCATAATGCTATCTATGCCCTTGGTCAGCAGTAACCTGTTGTTACCTAGCTTATTTTACTGAGCAACAAGTTCATTTCAACCAATCACAAACTATAGGGGCAACAAAGCATTTTTGGAGAAACACTGGGTCACATATTAGAACCGTTTCTTCTGTGTCCAATCTCACTCCTTTCTTTTTGTCATTTTAAAAAGTACATTTCCATTCTTACCGTGTAGCATTTTTGTGGACATCAGGTTAATAAAGGACTCTTGCAAACTGCTGCTGAGAGACCTGACGTGCAACCAGACCAAACCATGTCATGCACGTTTACAAAGCTGTGTGGTCAACATCAATATTAATTTCTGTTAATCAGTTTATTGCTGAAATACAAGTGAGAACATAGAAGTCTTTTATTGCTATATTATTACATTTGTGAAAAATATTTTTAATAAGGGTTTAATTTCTTATATATTTTGCACATTATTTTGGGCCCCTATCCAGTCATGGGCTCTTGGAATCATCCTAACCCCACCCTCCGCACATACCTTGCCCGTGTGAAAGTAAAATTATATGTATGTTAGAGTGAGAATATATTATGGCCTATATGTCCTTCCATACGTTGCCCTTCAGTTCTCACTGGGTCTGTTTGGATCACAAAATCAGGTGTAACATGGTAACCACTTGTAATGGCCGTTTTTCCTGTCAAGGACGAGGAGACTGGTGTCTTAGATGGAGAATTAAAATGTAATAATAAAGAATAAAATAAGTTCAACATACATTAAACATTAAAACATGGAGTGAGACAATACATGAAAGACAGACAGACAAGGTACAAGGTTATAACCCGGGGAGAATCATTTCAGAGATCTGTTGTCACACATGTCCAAAGCAATTCTGCCCAGTCACTTAGAGACACCTTCGTTTAAAGACTTTAGTTGTGTGTGTAAGTCTGGAGCCTGTTTTCTGCTATGACAGATAAAAAAGAAATCTCATCAGAACATTTTCCTGATGGAAGGACGCTGGCCTTGCAGATGGTTTATTAAGGTCAGAATGACATCAGTTTAGGAGCCTCATGGTCAGACCTCTCAGCTAGACATCAGTAAGGTAATTAAGCTAATATATTAAATTTCCTCAACACACTTTTGAACCCAACTTAAATGATCTTATCTAAAAAAATAACAAAACATTTCGCTCTCTTGAGTTGAGATAAATAATCCTGTTGGTATGAGAAAAGGATCCTCTTTATCTCAAGATATCGATTTACAAAAGAAATAGTAGTTTTTGGCTTCTCTAAGGAACAGACTGTTAAATGTTAAAAAAGATACTAATCAGAGTCATTTTAAAGACTGCAGTCAATGAGTTTTCTTATTTAATAAATGCTAAAACATAAATGGCCAATTAAAAAATCATGTCTGTGGAGGGACAACTGTGTGTCTAATGGACACTAGCAGGCGGACTGATTGACTTGAATTATAATAGGCATTAAGTGAAATTTAGAAAATAAGAAACATAATCCATCCATTTTCTTAACCGCTTCATCCAATTCAGAGTCACAGATAGCTGGACCCTATCCCAGCAGTCATCAGGCGAGAGGCAGGGTACACCCTGGACAGTTCGCCAGTCCGTCACAGGCAAACACAGAAACAAGCAGACATACAAGCAGATACTCACATTCAGTCCTAAGGACAATTTAGAATGACCAAATAACCTAACATGCATGGTTTTGTCCAAATAGTCAAAGTCCAATGCAAGCCAAGAAGAAGGCAATCTATCACCAATCAGCTTCTTACTGGTTGTGTTCCAATCCATGCAGTGTCCAGTGTCGTCTGCGTACTCCACAGTGCACACTCCGGTTGAAATGAGTCAGCCAGGGTACCTTTTATCTCCCAAAACGTTATTGAACAATGCAGTACTTACATATTCAAGCAGGAATCTCTACGTACAGATGTACAACAAAAATAAAAATGTCTTGGGCAAGGCACAAAAGCAGCAAAACAAAGATTTATACATTTAGAATTTCATGTTAGACAATACATTCAGTAAAAAAAAAGAGAAGACAAATAAAACAAAATAAAATAAAACACAGGCTAATCTATACTTGAGACATACTTATCCACTAATCTCAAACCCTTTGAAGGTGGTGCTTAATAACTTATTTCAACAATAATGGGGACATTTACAATACATTTATTTAAAATCTCAAAAGTGTGACAAATTATTACAAAGTTTCAGTATTGTTTATTCTATTTCTGCCAGTAATATTAGAGAAGAATACAAGATTTTAAGTTTGTTTTTGAAACATAGTATTGATAGTTTTTGATTATTCCGTATACATGTATGAATATATCTTCCCATCATTATAATAATAATGATCATGTCAGCTTTTTCTTTAGCAATGTCATTTTTGTATATTAGAATTTGGTTCATATGAAAGGGTGTGATATTATCTAAGTTGGTGATTATAGTAATGGATAATTTTATATTGTACTTCTTTACTTTTGATGAAATTGGCCATTTTAAATACCCAAATTGTCCTCTGCAGTCTGCATACTTTTTGCAATGAATGGATTGGAACCCAACTGAATGGATGTGTGATGTGTCCTTTTATTTCCTGGTTCGGATGATGATTGCTGGCAGCTATGGTAAATTCCAGAGGTGCAGTTGAAGATGTGTCTTGTTTGGAACAATCCTATAGCAGGTTGATGGAAGAAATGAGGTGTGATTAGTGGAATGAAATGCAAATTGAACATGATGAATACTGATACACACAAGGGAATGCAACAAAGTCTACAAAAAGTCCTGATTGGTCCAGAAATAGGAGGTGCTGTATGATGAATCCAATGAATGAAAGAGCCCTTGACAGGTATGATTGGCAGCAGGTGAAATGGATGATGACTGATTGATGAGACGGTTTTCAAGTTCAGGTGTGGAGTGATTGTCAAGTCCAGGATAATACATACATCCTCAGGCCAGAGGCCAGGGGAAGTAACAGTCATATGGATGTGCTAAAAAATAACTAAATATATCCTATAATACCAACAAGAACAGAGATGAGTTCTTGAAAAGCTGAAACCATTATAGAGAAGATGCTACAAGAACCACTGGCTCACCAGCTTAGAGAAGATGATCTGGCACTGAGCAATGAGAGAGTGTTGCTTACTTACTGAGCAGAGTAATCGGTCACAACTGTGGGTAATCGGGCACAGATTAACTCAGTCAGGCAATCAGAAGAAAGAGTAATTTTGGTGGAAGAAGAGAGTAAAGAAAGGAGTACAAAACCAAACTGTTTGTGGATGTTTATCGTCTGAGAAGCCGTAAATGTTAAATGTACTTCACTGATTCCAGACTGAGAAATTGCATTGGGATGAGACATTTATTTTACTGAGCTGTAGAGCTACTCTGATTCTTATGGAAAAGCACTGGCAGACTAACCGATGTGATATCGCTTTAAATGCTCTCATTTTTTTGGTGGATGGAGAGTGGTGAAGGCAAATTGCAAAGAATGAAAGCAAATATTCTTCATATTATAAAAAGCACAAAGACAAACAGTTCAACTGTCCTGACCGTTGTTTGTGCTGAAGAACCAAAGAGCCATTCTGACAAATAAATCACTTTTAGGTTCCTTAGAATAGTGTTGGGGAGCTTGTGCTTGTCTCAGATTGTCCATAACAAACACCACCATTAAAGAATAAGAGTGTCCACATGTGTACTTGGACCTGCAAAACTGTAAACCTTTTAACTGTGGTAATACATTTGGAAAGCATTTCAGCATTTACAAGGACAAACATTGACAATGTCCAGGTTTTTCCTCATATGAGTTAAAGGGTTCAAGATATTTAAAACTCATTTGTCTCACTCATTGGAAAAAACAAAGGCACTGGAAGCATGTTCAGAGCAGTGAGATATCGAGATTCTGCAAACAGTCTGGAATCAAACTCTATACTCCAAGAGGACAATGCTCACCTCTAAAAAGCAGGATGCATAAGATGCTACCGCCAGAATTTGGAGTGGAGAGGATATAATTTTCAGGCTACAATCTTGACCTCAACCCTCATAAAAACTTGTGGAATCACATCAGGCGAGTAGTTTATGGCCGAGTCACAAAACAACAACAACAAAAAAAAAAAAAAACCCTCTGAATGACCTGTGATAAATGCTGGTTGAAAACATGATACCATGCAACAGAAATGCATGATCAGCATGATTATGAGGTGCCTAACTGACTGTGAATGATTCTTTTTCGTTCTCCTGAAGCTCCTCTTTGTAAAACAATCATTTGTTAAACTCACATTTCGTCCTCTTTCTTCAGATTTAAATAAACCCATCCAACGAATGACACAAAACAACAGCCAATGGCAAAATAAGCTGTTTGGCATTGAGAGAAGATTTAGCAAAGTTTTAATAGGTACCACCATCATACCCAACTCTGCTGCTCATTTCACAAATGTTATAACATAGAGTTATAACATTTAAAGGTGCAATGAACAGGCAGTTAAGTGAAATAATATTTATTGCTTTGAAACCTTGTCATAAAAAGAAAAAAAACAATCAAGCAAACACAAATGTCTTTAATTTTGTGTTGACTTTTAAAAAATTCGTCTAACAGTAAGGCAGTTAAAACCTCTGTAATGTACAGAAAATTGTTATCTTCACCCACTTGAAGGGCTCTCACTTCGATTTTTGAAATGCCCAGTCTGGAATGATGCTAAATAATGAGAATATAGATGACAAAGCAGTAGCATGCAAGAAACCACTTCAAAGATTTGGATACTGTTGGGGGAATGAATAAAAAGTAAACACCTGGGATTCATGCAGGTTTAGGACTGTGTTGCTTCCTAAATGTGTGATTCACAGCTCTGTCTAGCGTAAGTCTGCAGGTGTCTCTTAATGCATAAAGAAATGCAGCACAGTGTCACAGACAAATGACAATCAACTACCTTCCAGGCCCAAGAAAATGGCAACAGTCTTTAAATGTCATACCTTCATAGCCAGGCTTTGCCTTACAATCCAAAAGGAATTACTAAAAGGTTATATGGAAAATGCATCAAAACGACAGTACAAATGGAGTTGATATGGAAGGAGTGTAATCCCATTTCGATTTTAACAGTGCAACAATGCATGTGCAATGCAGTTGCAATGCATTGGATACTAAAAAGTTTGAGGTTTAATTATCCTGTTTACAGTGGATCTCATTTCTAAGCTTAAGCCTCTGATACCATAATGCACTGCTACAAACACCTCCCACTCCCTGTATCTTGTGAAACTATGGTAATGCTGCCACTGTTAGCTAGCATTACAACTTTATACTGCAGCACTTACTGATGATAAGAGTGAAACCTTTTATAACTAGGGCAATATATTATCCATCACTGTAATACATAGATTTTTTTGGGAGAAAATGTGATTAAAGACTGAAGTCTAATAAATTCTAAAATCATTCATACACTCTCTGAGAAAATTGATTTCGACATAAAACAAGAGATTGCATGAGGTCAACTGTTGGTCAAACAGGATGGAAATCAATCAAATCTTCCAGCATGTATCAAAGTACAGACACTTCTTGAGCTTGTACTTCGAAGTAATCAATTTAAAGCATCACTTTTAAACCTGAATTGGCTATAGTTGAAATGGAAATTAAATGAGTTACTCTTGGTACACACCAAGTTAGATTTTCCCCCAATACAGTCTTTGATTATAAGTGGTATTACTGTCAGTATACATCTATACTGTACTGGAACTAAAATGCAAACTGGTGAAGCAAGCACTGGGAGAGGCTGTTATGCAGTACTTGACCATAGTGGGATTATGAATGAGAAGTCTCAAATGAACAAGCTACAACTTCAAACTGAAAAGAAATTGGCAAAATTCCTCTGAAATTTCAACTGACTGAGCAAATACGCAGCTACAGAGTTAAGTGACAAAGAGCAGAAGAAAGGAAAAGGCATGTCTCCCCTCAAACAGTAAGCATTAAAAAGATAAAAACTAATGAAGCAAATTATACAAGTCTATAATTGTCTGTGTTATTATGAGCATTAAGCACTGTAACCCCCAAATGGGAAAAGAGACTAAAACAGTTTCCATTCAATGTGTGAGGTTTCTGTCCAGGATATGCAGTGAACAGAACAGCTAACATAAGCTCCTTTCAGACGTGTACTCTTCCATTAATCTGACAGCACCGAACATGTCAGCATTTCATCCAGATGAACTCACAAGTCCTCTACCAAAGCAATTCTCATGGCTCATCTAACTAGGTCAGAGCTAGTAACTCTCATTTGCAAAGGACTGCAAGGCTTTTCGGGACTTTTCACATAGTGGCGCAGGTGTGTATTTGTATGAACTTTTTACTGGTTCTGTTTGACCGCTTGATGGAATATTATTACTTTGGCAGATTAATGTAGCCTTCAAGGTCTGGTGTAGTGTATTCGCCTGAGGATTAACAATCTGTGATGTCCTGAAGTCTGTAATATGGAGCTGGACAGGGTTAACTCTGGGTTTACCATTCTATAACACTGGTTCAATTCTTACCGGGGGCATATCACCCTGGTAAATTACACTTAATGGCTGACCTGCTCCGGAGCAGGATACCAATATTGTTTAGCTCCACTAGGATTGTATGTGAAAAAATGATGTCACAAGGCAGAATATGATTATATGATTGCTGGATTATATCAACATCTTCCAACATGCAGTGAAACTTTATCTGCGCATTTGCGGCATGTTGTTCAATCTTTGTAATATCATTCTTTAATCATCCTAGGGTCTTCCTCAGCCTTTAAGCATGTACTGCAGCAGCTTTGTGGGGATGGTGAAGCCTTTCTCCTATTTTTCGAAACCATTTTCACAGCTGAATCGGCTACGGCACAGTGTGGAGATGCTAGCTGTCCTTCATGGGTGTTGCTGGAGGAACAGTGTAGCCTTTGACTTGGACATTATGTCTAAATTATACACATTTTTGAGTGCAGTAATCTTCTTTCCAGGGCTTATCCATGTTTGTGTTTGGTCACATGCTGCAAACATCATGCTCATCTTCTGGTCTGTTGCCAGATGCACTTTGTACAGTGTGACAGGATTTCTGCAAGATTCAAGTCTGTTTGGAGTCCTTAAAAGACAAACCTGGTAAGACCTTTGCGTCCAACATAACAATTTATCTAAAGCCTTTATTGATAGACCTGTTTTCTTTTTAGCAGTATAGTTTTTTAAAAAACAAATTTAAATGTTCTACCAGTCTTTCTGTGTGCCTACTTCTGAAAATGGTGCAATCTATCAAAAAAAAAATCTATATGCTGGGTAAATATCATGGAACTACGGAAGCCGATAGCGGTCATCCTCGCAATAATTTCTTACTGCTGTTTTCTTTTGTCGATTATTCTAGATTATTCAAACATACTGCCATAGGGTGGACTGGAGCTCTTCATACAAATCAGAACTAAAAGAGAAACAAACATATCAGACTCTTCGCAATAACTTGGACACTCAAATCAGTCTAAGATTCATGTGTTTAGACAAGGAGGGATCTTGGAATGAACACATACAGGATGAACTGCAGACAGAAACATTTTATTGTCAACAGTTGCAGTTTTTGTTGCAGTGGATTTTATTAGTTGATCGTGGTGTACTGGGAGCAGCGTTGTCTTCCAGTATGCAGGAATTAAGCAACTGCCCGCTTTGGATGCATTAGTCTGGTGCAGAAGCAGCTCTGCAGGGCTGTCAGTGTTGTGGGAGGAGGAAGAAGGGAACTGTCCTTCATCATGGATGAGAGCTTATTGTTTTATTATTTTAACAGCACCTCAACTGACGTTTGCTTGGCTTGACTGTACCGAGACATCCCAGAAACATTTAGTACATGTGAACCGACCCTGCAGAAAGTCATCAAGTGGGCTGGAGCCGCAGATAAAATTCAGTTGCGCAAACACCAGATATTACAGTGCTGTTTACATAGAAATTCAACTCCAAATGGACAAAGATCTATTTTAGAATACTATGATAATGAAATACTCTCCCCTGTCAAAGGACAAACATTTTACTCTGTAGTTTTAGGCAAAAATATTCTCATGCTATTCACCATTACAGTAGGCTACTGTAAAGGCCAAAAAGTCATATTTGAATTATTGCATATTACAACAAAAAATTAATAGGTGTCGCAGAAATTTCGTTGGATTCCTGTTCATGATGATGACAAGTAATTGGGACATAGTATTTTGAACTTCGTCCGTTTGGAGGTTTCACGAGAAAACAAGAAAAATTATCCAATTATCACGAAAAATACTCGTAATGTGGAGAAAACAAGAAAATTATATCACTATCTGAAGATAACCACTGAAAAAAGGTATGAGAAAAGTATGACCGCTGTCGGCTCCGTATGGAGCAGACTAGACAGGCATTATGATGTTTGTTTAATATTTATCAATTTAACTATTTTCTGCCCCAAATATTTTGTAGCTTTTACAACAGATGTTTATTTGCAATATTATGCAATCATTATGGGCTGTTGACACTGTTGACTGTTTATTTCACATCCATATCATCCAGACAGATGACCGTGTGCATAGCTCACAGCAGGGCAATTATTAGCCAAGCTAACTTTATTTATAAAATACATAAAAACAGTTGGAAATGTTGAACAGTAAGAATACATACATATTTTAAAATACTGAAAAAAAAAATATTGCTCACATTTTCAGCATTTACTGACAGTCATACAAATAATGGGATAACTAGTAGATAAACACGAAAAGGAAGTTATTTGAACCCACCATGCAAGTGAAGAGAAAAGTGAAACGGAGACACAAGAGGATGTAGCTGTGCTGCATTCAGGGACAACAAGAAAACACAATAGCTTTTGAATTGGAAAAAAGCAGCCATGTTGCAGGTAGAGAGCACAGTCAGCAGTCACCAAAATGGAAACCAATATTAATTTATATTTCTTGATATGATATTCAGCTAGACCCACTGCTATTAAGTAAATACTCGTAATCTTAGATTTGAATAATTTGTGTTAAATTTTAGATGATTTTGCAATTATTTACACTTTCCCATGAACTTTAGATAAACTACGCATCACAAATAAATACACAAGAGCAACATGATGTCCCTTAATTAAATCAGGATAAATCAAAACAAAGCATGAGCGTCATTCACTACTGAAATCACACTGTTCTACTGCAGTACTTCCCAAATCTTTGAGCAATGACTCAAACTATATTGAACTCATTTACAAAATGTACTACAAGTGTAGAGGAATTTCATGTATTAACCTAATTACCTTGCTCTTAATTAATGTCTAGCTGAAAGGCTCAAGGCTCCTAAACTGATGTCATTCTGACCTTAGTAAACCATCTGCTAAGACCTTGGTTGTTGTAGTCAAAGCAAGGC
>JBAMHX010029799.1:0-13722 GCA_037177515.1 Pseudomugil tenellus
AACGCATCATGGCATCTTATCTTTGTTTTGAACTCTGCTGCTGGTTTGTGTGCATCCTGCACTTCCTCCTGTGTCCTTCTCTGCCAGGACAGATGATCTCAGAGGAGGAGGAGGACGGTGAGGAAGAGGGGGTGTGTTTCTTAACAGATGGTTAGAGATCTGCAGATCTGACTGCAGATGGTTGTCGCTTGGAACCAGACTGAGATAAAGACATCTTCTGGAGACCTTGGGTGATGTGAGGAAGTGGATCCGATGAGTGAGGAGAGTTGGGGGATATTCCGCATTTGGGGATAAAATGAGGGGTCACTTTATTGACTCTAAGGAAATGACGGACACAGCACAACGGCAAGCTTCAAATAACTCTACATTTACATCAAGCTTTTTTTCCATTTTCATTCAGAACTCATGGCAGACAGTTTCAACATTTATTTATCACATTTGATCCTGTAAATAAATCCATTCGAACGACAATCCCTGTGCAATTAGGCTGGGCCATCACACATTGTGAGTCTGAGTTCCGTTATGCATAACATATGGTTGGGTTAACAAATTAACATGCTCCTACAGCACCATCATTGTTTTTTAAAGTATCTGACATGTAGTTTGTGTTTCAAAAAGAGGATGTAAATACTGTATTAACACAGCATTGCAATGCAATCCTTTGAAGGCATGGTTCACCAAGTTTGTCATCTTCATTCTGCTGGTTTGAGTCAGACTGGCTCGAACATCTAAGGCTTGAAGGACACATTTTCCATTGTTGACATTTCTAGTAAACTTGTCAAAATGTTTCTCTGCCTGTAGATAAGCGTACCGCTGCAAATATGGCGGAACTGGGTTGAGATGAACTTTCTGCAACATGGAGGGAGGTGGGACACGACATGCCTCATTCACATTTAAAGAGACCACACCAAAACGAGTCACTCAAGACGCACCTCAGAAAAAGGTTAACAAGGGGTGTGTGGCGCTAGAACAACCAAGAATTCAGACCAAACCATTTCGGTTCTACTTTATACAAGCCAATTAACTAATGGTTTACATGTTAACAGGAAGGATTTAAAACCATGATACATCCATTTTAAAGATAAGTAAAAAAAAAAGAAAAAAAAAAAGATACATTTTCCTTTGACGACATTTTTCCCATTTATTATTTCATTTCATTAGATGTAATCCAACAAGCACTCAGATGCCTTGGTCAATTTAGTGTTTTTCTTAACAAATAAAAATAATCGACTTATTGTTATACTGTTGGATGAGATAAAGTAATCTAACAGCACATAACTAAATTGTAAATAACACCTTAAAGTACAGTTTTTACTGCAACTTCGCATCTTCTACTGTTTGTGGACTCGCATATGTAATTTTCGTGAAAGAGGCCATCTAAAAATTTCACCACAAACTTCACAAGGAAATAGTCTCTCTATTGTGTGGATTCTCATATGTCGGTTTAAGAGTCCCTTTCGACTAAATCTTTGTCCACATTCATCACAGCTGAATGGTTTGTCTCCTGTGTGAATTCTTGCATGTTGGTCTAAGTGTCCCTTTAGACTAAATCTTCTTCCACATTCATCACAGCTGAATGGTTTGTCTCCCGTGTGGCTTCTCATGTGTAGGTTTAAGAGTCCCTTTCGACTAAATCTTTGTCCACATTCATCACAGCTGAATGGTTTGTCTCCTGTGTGAATTCTTGCATGTTGGTTTAAGTGTTCCTTTCGACTGAATCTTAGTCCACATTCATCACAGCTGAATGGTTTATCCCCTGTGTGGATTCTCATGTGTCGGTTTAAGCTTCCCTTTAGACTAAATCTTTGTCCACATTCATCACAGCTGAATGGTTTGTCTCCTGTGTGGCTTCTCATGTGTTGGTTTAAGCTTCCCCTTTGATTAAATCTTTGTCCACATTCATCACAGCTGAATGGTTTGTCTCCTTTGTGGATTCTCATGTGTTGGTTTAAGTGTCCCTTTCGACTAAATCTTTGTCCACATTCATCACACCTGAATGGTTTGTCTCCTGTGTGGCTTCTCATGTGTTGGTTTAAGCTTGCCCTTTGACTAAATGTTTGTCCACATTCAACACAGCTGAATGGTTTGTCTCCTGTGTGGATTCTCATGTGTAGGTTTAAGAGACCTTTTCGACTAAATCTTTGTCCACATACATCACAGCTGAATGGTTTGTCCTCTGTGTGAATTCTTGCATGTTGGTTTAAGTGTTCCTTTCGACTAAATCTTTGTCCACATCCATCACAGCTGAATGGTTTGTCTCCTGCATGGATTCTCATGTGTCGGTTTAAGCTTCCCTTTAGACTAAATCTTTGTCCACATTCATCACATCTGAATGGTTTGTCTCCTGTGTGGACTCTATTCATCATATTTACCTTTTGTGTCAATCTAAAACATTTCTTCCTGTTCGAACTGCTCAAAGGCCTTTCTGTTAATTGTCTCTGGAGAAATTGTAGGGAACTAAACTTTTTAGCATATTTAGAGCAACTGAGGGATTTTTTGGCACCGTTATCCTCTACATCACTTATTACACCTGACTCATGTGCCTCTCTGACATTATGTTGTTCTAAGTAACTGTTTGTATCTGGGTTACTGAGTATTTCTGGTTCCCCACAGTCCTTTCCATCAGTTTCTGATTTAATCTGTTTAGCTGGGTTGTTCATTGGAGCCTCTTCCTCTTTGTCGCGTTTAGTCAAGTCTTGATGAAGGTGGCCTGAGAATATCCAAGGCTCAAAGTTATCATCTTCACTTTTCAGAGGAGCTGTCTTCATTGGTAAACTGCTCTCCATCCCGATAGTTCCTCTGGTTCCCCCTTTACAAGAGGAAACTCTTGATCCTGCTTGTCCAGATTTCTTTAGCAAGGAACTTCCTCTGGAATCACAAACAGCTGATGCACAGGTGCAAATATTACTGAAATAAAAAATGAAAAAGCAGAATTTCAAGACCATGCAGCACAAAACTCCAAAATTCATCATTCAGAACCTCTACAAGTTAGGTTGTGGGGGCAGCCGCTTAAGAAGGGAAGCTTGGACTGTTCCCATGCCAGCCGAGAGATATAATCCCTCCAGCAAGTTCTGGATATTCCCTAGGGTCTCCTTGTTTAGAAGGCATCATATTATCCACCTCAACTGGTTCCTATTGATTCAGAGGAGCAGCGTTTCTACTCAGTGTTATGTCCCCCTGTCTGGTTAGATTCTGTTAAGTCTGTTTCTCATTCCACTAATTACACATCATTTCTTCCGACAAACTGCACCCTGACCTGGAGAGGATTGGCCACACACAGATCCACCTTCACCTGCATCTCTGGAAATCATCACAGCTGACAATCACAATCAACCAAACCAGGAAACAAAACAGTACATCATTCATTCTGGGAGGAGCTGTTTGGTGACAGACTGCCTTCTCATTGGCTTGCAGTGGATTTCGGATTGGTGACTTCGGACTTTGACTCTTTGGCTTTAGTATTTGGTGCACTTTGTAAATTTATAGTTAATCTGTGGTGTTTAGTTTAGCTTAGATTATTTTTGTGTATGCTTAGATTAGTTAACTTTGTATAGTGTTGTGAATGTGTTTGTTCCAGTAGTGTTAAAACTACTTGTTTTTTTGTTCAGTATTTGTTATTTTGTTAATGATAGTTTCAGTTGGGATAGTTAAGTTTTGTGTTGATTATTTTTTAGTTTATTGGAGCTGCTCTCCATTTTGATTGATATCCTTAGGAGGCCTGTTTTATTTTGTTTCGGTACATTTTGGTACTTTGGGGATTCTGGCCATCCTAGTTTATGTTCATTAGGCATTTGTTCATTGTTTTGAGCAGCTTCCTGACCGCCAACTCATATGGTTTTGTACCACTTGTTTGTGAAACAACTACCCTTTTTTAAACTCAATAAATTCATTTTCACAGTTGACCAATCTCCCGGACCTTCCATTGTTATGGCTCAAAACCCCATAGCTGAGCTGGGTTGGAACACAGAGCCCAACACTAACCTCCTCAAGAATGACAGAGCTTCTCAATCTATCTCTAAGGGAGGGCCCAGCCACTATGCGAAGGAAACAAATTTTAACCACCTGTATTTACAATTTAATTCTTTAAGGACACTACAGATCGATGGTGGCCACACCTGAGGGTTGGAACACTTTTTCGGCTGAGGGCCATAATCTCGGATCTAGGGGCGTCAATCCTTATCCAAGCTGTTTTAAACTTTGCAATGAATAGTTTGAGTGGGAGCTAGCCCACTGGATCACGATCAGATGAAGCAAACAGTATAGCATCATCTGCAAAGAGGAACAGACTAGGCCTGGGCAATAAACCGAAAATTAACCGATACCGACATTTTCAACGATAACATCATTTTGTCCGTGTCGGTAATTTCAGTGTTTTTAAAAAATAGAGCAAAATATTTTTTTCCTCTTTTGGTTGGGTGTAGATAGGTGGTGTTCCTGTCCCTTTAAGATGGTGTACTATGTGTACAGCGTATATCATCACGTCACCCCATCCATTCCAGTCTGTAACTAGGAGGGACAGAGACTAAGTAAAAAATGGACGACTTAAACGTTGAAGCGGTTGCTGCGACGGCAAATCAGGTTGCGAAAGAAGAGGAGCTCGTTCCAAAAAAAATGCTTCATCTATCATTTGGCAACATTTTGGGTTTACCAAGGATCACATTGATTTAAAAAAAAAAAAGTAAAATGTAAATTGTGCCACAAGACTGTTGCAAGAAGTCGAGGTAATACATCCAACCTCTTCCACCACCTGTGTTGGGGGTCAAGCCCCTACTAACTGTTGGATAAATCTGTAGATAAGTTATCCTTTTTTACTTATAAGTATAATCAATTTTGGGCAGTGCAGAAACATTATGTTATTTCTACATAGTAAGAATATCTAGTCCTCTAAGATAAAAGGAAGTGTGATTCATGCATGTGAGATATGTTAATCAACATATTTGGTGTGCTTACGTATTAGGAGGAATGACGCCTACAGCTGTTTTCTGATGATTGTGCAACATGACTTTGCTGTTCTCAACTGATGCTCACCCCCCTCCCTTAGCAGTTGAGAACACTCTGTAACTAGGGGGCGTGTCTAATAAAAAAAATCCAAAGCAAGATGCGTTTAGGAGGACTAGCAAAAAGTGCCCCCACATCAAGGCAGCAATCAATAATGTGAGCGAACGTCAAAAAAATTGATAGAAATAATCAATGCGATAGGCTCCCACATAGCAAAAGACATGGCTTCTATTGCTACCGTGGAGCACAAGGGGTTCATACACCTCATGAAAACCCATCGACAAGAGATACAGCCTGCCATCGCGGAAACATTTTTCGAAAACCGTGATTCCCAGCATGTACAAGGTGCAGAAAAAGTTGTTGCTGAGTTAAGATACGTTAATCATGTTGCAGTCGCATCCGATCTCTGGTCAAGTCACATAATGGATCCGTATATCAGTCTGACAGTACATTACATCGATGACAGCTGGTAACTGCGAACCAGAGTGCTCGAGACGGCATATTTTCCATCTGATCATACAGGAGAAATGGTCGGACAGGACTTGAGAATGATGTCTGCATGGGACATCAGGGAAGAGGACCTCATTGCCATAACAACTGACAATGGCGCAAATATAGTGAAAACTGCCGAGCTCAATAAGTGAATGTGGGTACAATGTTTTGGACACAGGCTGCATCTGGCAATCGGTAAGTGTGTACATTTTAATGGGAATATTTTTTCGGTGGTTTTTAGCATTTATATTGTGTTGGTGTGTGTTCAATTGTAAATGTAGGTCTTATTAAAATTTGTAAGTATATTTTATTGCCACATAATATAGCTAAGGAGTCCTGTTAGAGCTATTATATAATTACAGTTAAATGGCTTCAGATATTTTTCCTTTTCCTAATGTGTTTTTGTATATGTCTGCATGAATGTTTCAGAAAACGGCCTGAAAAATCAAGCTCCTATGGAACGGGAAATGAAGGTCTGCAAAAAGATCGTCAGTGCCTTTTCGTACAGCTGGAAAAAGTCATTACGGAAGGCGCAACAAGAGATGAACTACCAACGCACAAGCTCAACAGCATGTCCAACCAGATGGGGCTCCATCCAGAAGATGACCGCAAGGATTCTTGAGCAAAAGAATGCCATCACCAAGGTGATTATCCTTAGTGGTCTATTTTACAGTGTCTTTTTTATTTAGGTTAGTTTAGGTTATCCTTTTAGTCATTATTCTCACTTCTCTGATCTGTAATTTAAGATGAATTGTTCTGTAAATGAAAAAGATCATAATGATAATTATTATTCATACTACAGGTCCTTGCTGATGACAGAGCATCAAGGCATCTTGTTCCAAGATGGTCAGACCTGGATGTCTTGGAGGCTGTCAACAAAGCCCTCACTCCGTTGGTAGAATTCACTGATGCCCTTTCGGGGGAGGAGTATGTCACCATCTCATCTGTGAAGCCTGTCCTACACATCCTTCATACAAGAGTGCTGGCTGAGGAAGAGAATGACGTAGCACTGACCAAAGCCATCAAATCTGACATCCTTTTATACCTTGATCCTGCCACTGTAAAGCTTTTGGACATAGCTAGTTTTATTGACCAAAGATTTAAAGTAGCTTACATTTCTGCAGACTGTGTCACTGCCACTCAGGAGAAAGTGAAAACAGAGATTAAGTCAGCGGCTGCAGTCCACACAGAAAGTGCAAGTAAAAGCACAGAGCCTCAACCTTCTACGTCAGCACAATTGAAGAAGCCAAAGACATCACTGAGAAGCTTTTTCAAGGGAAATGAGGCAACTCCTTCAACTGCACCCACTGTGTAACCTGAGCAAGCGATAGAAGCTGAGCTGAGCAGCTATTTAGTGTCCCCTGTCCAGGATAGCGAGGGAAATCCACTAGTTGTGGAGTGGTGGAGAGAGCATAAGGTACACTTTCCAACTCTAAGTAAAGTGGTGAAAAGTACCTTTGCATCTCAGCCACTAGCTCTCCATCCGAGAGAGATTTCGGTTCTGGGGGAAAATAGTCACTTGCTTCAGATACTGCCTAAAACCAGAATCGGTGAATATGTTAGTGTTTCTTAGCAAGAACCTGGAGTAAACACTGGTCAAATTAATATCTAGAGCACTAGTCTGACTAATCAGCTCAGATATCAAACCTGCTGCAATGTGTGCCAAGTGTTTAAGTGTTCTCATAAATCAGTATTTTAATGGCATTTTGCACCTAGTGTTATTTAACACATTTGTTATCAAAGTAACCAGTATTTAGTGTTGTTCAGCAATTTTTTTCAGCATTTTATTGACATTTATGTTGTTGGCCTTAACATTTGTTAACAAATAATCCTACCTTCAAGAGATGTGCCTTTGCATATAATGGTATTATTTAACCTATAATTGCTTACAAGAAACTGCTTACAATGTCTTCATGTGCTATTAGCACAATACCTTTGCACAAGTCAGTGTTTACTTTGCCCAAATGGCAAATGTGAAATTTATTTTGTAGCTATTTTAGTTCAAATAGATCAAATAGCCATATTTAGATCTTTGCCATTTATTTTTATAAGATTGTATTATTGCTTTGTGTTCTGGTCATTTGAAATTTTGCCGTTGTGCTAAGTAGTTAAATACATCTTACCTAAAAGTACTTGGGTATGAATTTATTTTCAGACAATGTCCTTCAAAGTGTAATTTACAAATAATTGTTGCAATTGTCTTTTTGCACCCATGAAGGCGGGTTAAATAGTACTAGTTATCGTTCACTTATCGTTATTGAGGTGAGCTGCTCAATATATCGTGATAGAGATTTGAGGTCATATTGCCCAGCCCTAGGACAGACATAATCCTGACCCCACCAAACCCAATCCCCTCAACACCTTGGCTGTGCCTAGAAATTCTGTCCATATAAATTATGAAAAGATTCTGTGGGAAAAAGCAGCCTTGGTGCAGTCCAACCCTCGCTGAAAACAAATTTGACTAACCACCAGCAATATGGACTAAACTCTGAAACCGGTCATACGGGGACAGAACTGCCCCTACAGTATGGTCTGGTACCTCACACTCCCAGAGCACCCCCGACAGGAGTCCCTTGGGGAGTCAAGTGCCTTCTACAAGTCCTCAAAGGATTAGTTGTTCAAACTCCTATGCTCCCTCCAGGACATTAGAGAGTAAAAAGCTGCTCCTCTGTTCCACAACAAGGAACAGTCTCCAAGTACTATGCAGTGGATTAAAACATTAAAAAATACATTTGATAGTAGGTTGCTGTAGGATAGTAGGATTCTTAAGATTTCTTTGGTTTGAGGAAAACAATCCCAAAAACAAGATGAGGAAATTTCAAATGAAAGTACATGTGTTCGGAAATAGTTCTTTCCCTGCAGTGGCCATATGTCAGAAGAGCAGCTGAAGTTGGCATAAGATATTTGGAGAGGATGCAGGACAGTTTGTTTTCTGTGACCTCTATGTGGATGATGGCCTGAAATATTTTCCAACTTCAAATGATGGATCAACAAAAAGGAAAGAACACTGACTCCTGCATAAGTGGGAACAGTAGTCGATCATTGAGATCTTCAGGATCATCAAAATCTTCATTGATAGCATCTGCAAAACAAAGAGAAAAGACAAGGTGCCGTCTTGCTAGCACGGGCAGCTTCCCTGAAAGAAAGGCAAGCACTGGATATTGAGGAACACAAACTCAAACTAAGAAGAGAAAAACTTGAGATGTAGACCGCTATTGCTGCTTCTACTACCAAAATACAGGTGGTTGACGATTGTGAAAGTGAAGAAGGTAGGATAACTGTGATCTCTCATTCTGGACTGAGTGTGACACGCAATAAACAGCTGAGCAACCCTGTGCCAGATGCTAGTAATCAACACCCAGTGAAATTAGTTGTAAAAGACATTTAAGTAAAACATGAAAATGACATGCAAAAACCTGATAAACAATAATGCAGGTACCCTGTGTGAAGTCATGCTGAAACAAAATCAGCTCACTGAGATGTTGGTCAAACGACATAGTCACATTTACCTCAAAGAGATGTTCTGTTCTTCAGTGGAGACCCACTTGAATTTAAGCCATTTTTAAGGGCCTTTGACCATGCTATTTATGAAAAGGCCGACAGTGACATGTTATATTACCTTGAATAGTTCACCAGGGGCGAGCCCAGAGATTTAGTCAGAAGCTGTCAACACATGAATCCTTAGCAAGGATACAAGGAAGCCAGGAAGTTGATCTCATATCAGTATGGCAGTTAACTGGAAGTTGCAAGTGCCTACATGAACAGAGCCTTTAATTGGCCACAGATGAAACCAATTTATGCAAAGGCGCTTCACAGTTACTCACCATTTTTCACTGTTTGTAACAATGCAATGCAAGACATTATCCAGCTTTAAGGGATACAGCATTCCACAAACCTCAAAACCATTGTTTCCAAGTTACCTTACAAAATTAGAGAAATGTGGAGAGTTGTTGCTTTTGACATTTAAGAAAAAAGTGAAATGACAGCAAAATTTAAGGATTTAGTGAGATTCAGTAAGCTACAATAGCTGCAGATCCTGTGTTTGTAGAAATAAAGGGTGAAGATAAGACAAAAACCCTATAGTAATGGAAATATGAACAATGCAACCAGATTAAATGAGTGCACACTTTCCACAAGTATTGCCCCAGCATCAAAAAGTCCTACTGAAATCAGTAAAGAACTCTATAGCCAGCCTTTCAATGCTTTCCAGAAGCCCTGCATATATTGTGAAAAGCAACTTACTCTGGCAGAGTGCTACAAAGTCAGAAACCAGCCTTACAAGCAGTGATTACAGTTTCTGAAAGGAAAGGGTCTATGCTTCTGACGTTTGACACATGGGCATTTAAGCAAAGACTGTAAGAAAAGCACATTATGTGAATATTGCTCTAAGAGACATCCATCAATGCTTCATATTTCAAGGGAAGATGAGAATGAAACACTGAGAATCCTCAAAGAAATACTACGGACTCCACAAAAAGTGAACATCTTCCTGGAGGAATTTGTGGTGCTACCGGGGCCAGAAAATGACAGTCGGGTCTTGTCAATTGTACCAGTTTCTGTGAATTTGAAGATAGGCAGCAAAGCAATTGAGACTTATGCATTTATGGGCAATGAAAGCCAAGCCACATTTTGCTCTGAGAAGTTGATGGGACAATTGGGCATATAGGGCAAAAAGACTCGAATCTTGCTGCGCACAATGGGTCAAGAGAAGTTAGTGCAAAGCTATCATCTGTCAGGACTGGAAGTGTGTGGTTTGAAGGAAAAGGGCTACATTGAAATACTGAATGTTTATCCCAACTTAGATATTCCAGTGTCCAAAAACAACATGTTGGCCACATATTCATGCAATCCAGCTACCTCACATAGATGCAGACATCGGGCTTTTAATAGGATGTGATTTACATAGAGCTATGTGGCCATGGGAGATCATTCACAGTGAAGGTAACTGTCCATATGCTGTTCGAACAATCTTAAGTTGGATTGTTAATGGTCCGCTCCGGGGAGATAATAGCATCACATCAACGGAAGAACAAAGTTTTGCTGTTAATCCTATTTCTATCACTACTGTCGAAGACCTGCTGAAACAACAGTTCAATTTTTACTTCGCAGAAAAGACTAGTGAAGAAATAAAGGAAATGTCATTGGAGGATGTTCAGTTCATGGACTTTATCAATGAAACAGTGAAAAACGTTGAAGTGCATTACAGTACCGGTGATGTTTAGAAGGACTTTGGTAAAATTAGAAAGATATCCACTGATTTTCTGTTTCAATAACGTATAAATGTAATTTTGCTTCCACACTGTAACCACATAAAGGTAGACACTGATCTACAATCGTATTTTAGTTAAACAAGCTGTCCTCCACGCTGGAAGACATTTGTGCGGCTCTTTGCTCCATCACCTCGCAGGGACCGTCTGCAAATTACAACCCCGAAAAAACATTTCTACAATAAAACCCAAAGACAGGTGTTGTGTATTCAACATTATTTGTGATCTCACTTTTTTTATTCTAAATTTCTTTAACTGAAAATAAAACTTTTGAACGATTTCAAGAATCTCTGGAAAAGCTTTAAATAGATCAGCCTTTGATGAAAAATAAGTTATGTAATTTGCAGACAGTTTCTGCGAGGTGACCGAGCAGAAAGCTGCACACACGTCTTCCAGCGCGGAGGACAGCTGGTTGTATTAAATACTGTAGATCACAGTCTACCTTTATATGGTTGCAGTGAGGTGTCTGTTTTATAGAAGCAATATTTCATTTCTAAGTTACTGAAGCAGAAAATCAGTGGCCTTCTTTCTAACTTTACTGAACATCACAGTCCCCACTGTCTACTGTGAATTACATTTGACCCCATTAACACATCTCTCTGACCCACTGGCGAATATGGTTTATGTTCCACCTTTTCACCGTGTATGGTTATTATGTAGGCATAGGTCTCATGTTTTCATAATAAATGCATGAGGTTATAACGTGATACATTTACATTACATTAATTTAGCAGACGCTTTTTTCCAAAGCGACTTACATCTGAGAATAAGAACAACACAAGCACTACATCAAACAGGAGGACATCATAGATAAGTGCAGTTGAACTGCTGTAGTGTAGTTGGGCACAGGTGTTGCCTGCAGTGCTAGGTGCACTATTTTTTTTCCTATGCTAATTAGATCTGAGTTTCTGCAAAGAGCTAGAACAAATTTCTCAAGTTAGTTGTGATCAATAGGACATTATACTAAGTGCAGAAATGTTGCTTAAAGAGCTGCGTCTTTAGCCTGCTTTTGAAAGTAGAAAAGGACTCTGCAGAGCGAACAGAGTTTGGCAGTTTGTTCCACCACCGAGGAACAACAGAGGAGAAGAGTCACGTTTAACTAACGTTATATCCTGGCAAGGTGCCAATTTTCTTTTTTTTTTATGACAGCTATCCCGGCTGATGGCCTAAAAATATCCCGTTATAACGTTGACTTCGGATACTTGACAGCGGGGTTTGACTCGGTAAAACTTGCGCTTTCAGAACACAAAACTCTGACCTTTCAGACACTGGATGTTAAAGCACTTTAATGCCCTGGAATCGAATAATTAACGGCTTCCAGTGATTTGTAGCAGTTAGACTCTCCTTTGTGTCCACACTCGGAGTGCTTAGGTAAATGTAGATGTCAGGCCACTGCAAGATTCCATCTGGGGCCCACACCACTCCACTCACCATCCAGGAGTATGAAGTCAGACGGATGCTCCTGGTGGTGAACTCCAAATAGGCTACTGGCCCAGACGGAGTACCTGGAAAGGTGATCAGTGCATGTGCTTATCAGCTTTCTCCCATCTTCACCAAGATCTTCAATTTTTCCCTAGCGCAGGCAGTCATCCCACAGTGCCTCAAATCCTCCATAATGATTCCAGTACCAAAGAAGAGGATGATCACTAGCCTGAATGATTACCGACCGGTGGCTCTCACTCCAGTAATCATGAAGTGCTTTGAGAAACTTGTTCTTCAGCACATCAAGGGGTATCTCCCCCCGAATTTCGACTCCCACCAATTTGCATACCGTGCGAACAGATCCACTGAGGATGCCATATCCGTAGCTCTTCACTCTGCACTTGACAACCTGCAAGGCTACGTCCGGATGTTCTTTGTGGATTACAGTTCCGCCTTCAATGCAATACTCCCGGACAGACTATGCTCAAAACTAGACACCATTGGCCTCCCCCCGTCACATGTGCTTGGATAAAGGACTTTTTAACAGACCGACCCCAGACTGTGAGACAAGGCCTCCACCTCTCCTCCACCCACATGCTGAGTATCAGCTCCCCACACGGTTGTGTGCTGAGCCCCCTACTGTACTGCCTCTACACCCATGACTGCAAGCTGGCCCACAATATCAACCAAATCGTCAAGTTCGATGACGACACAACAGTCATCGGACTCATGTTCAGGGGGGGATGAGGCGGCTTACAGGGAGGAGATCCGGAAGCTAGCTGCTTGGTGTTCTGAGAACAACCTCGCTCTCAACACTAAGAAAACCAGGGAGATCTTCATTGACTTCAGGACGTATATCACAGACCTGGTCCCTCTTTACATCAACGGCGAGTGTGTGGAGAGTCTACACCATCAGGTTTCTGGGTGTCATCATCTCGGCCGCCCTCTCCTGGTCAGGGAACATTACAGCTATAATAAAAAAATGGCTCAGCAGAGGCAACACTTCCTGTGAGTCCTCAGCTGAACTCCAACATGCTGTTGACCTTCTACCACTCATCCATCGAGAGCCTGCTGACATACTGCATTACAGCATGGTACGGCAGCTGCACTGTAGCAGACAGGGAGAGGCTCCAGAGAGTGGTAAAAAAAGTACAGATAGGGCATAGCACAGGGCATAGCACACTTCCGGAGACAGGTCTGCGCATGCATATTGTTTGTTGACAAAATGAGTGGGATTTTAATTCAGGGAGATTGAGTGCACGCACTTCAGAAATGGGAGGAGACAAACTCAGGGTTTCAGGCATAAAACCACGTAAGCTAAAGTTACACTCAACCTTCTTTGTGAAACAAGCCAGGGTTTGCAATAAACTGGTTTATTTAACCATTTTCCTGAAACCAGAAACCCTGAGTTTCAGAGTTAACTAACTCAGAGTTGTCAGAAAACCAGCTGTAGGAGACCGTTTTTCCTGTCAAGGACGAGGACACTGGTTTCTTTAGATTGAGAAGAATACAAATTTAATAATGAAGATAAAAGAAGTTCAAC
>JBAMHX010029800.1:0-13703 GCA_037177515.1 Pseudomugil tenellus
CTAAGATGTAAATAAAATAAATAAAGAATACAGATTGTCAAGAGGAAATTTATATACAAGTTATATATATATATATAGTTCCTCTTGACAGAATAAATTTGCTCAGCATGACATAGCAGACAGATCCTCATTCTGCCTGCCTCTGTACAAGACAAGTTAAAAAAAGAGACTTTTACTTAGATTTAAAGACTTTATTTAGACATTTCAATCTTCAAATGATTTCAACTACATACTGATTTCAACTAATAGTTCAATAAGCAGGTTTCAACCCCTTTCACCTTTATTATGCTCATTTCACTTTAGCTTTCCACCATTTTCCACTGCTTTAAACAACAGTTTTCTCTTTTTATATTTTCATATATTCAATTTCATGATTATTTAGGCTTTCTTTAGCATTACAGTTCAACCTTTTCAGCATGGAAACTTGTAGTTATTAAACTTCTCCTGTTTCCGCTCGATTTTCGGTTCGTATCTCCTCCCTTAGTTTTGACACTATCAACACATCAAAACGTGCGTCTTCATTGGGAATTGGTTTTCGCGTAATTTGCGAAAAACCATGAATTTTATCATCATTTAAATGAATGGGATTTTGGCCGAAGAGCTGCAAAAACACCTCAAAACCCACCCCATTTTGGAGACTCACAGCTCAGCCGTGCTTTGACCTAGAAACACCATTCGAAGTTTAAACGGGCCATGAAAGATGAAGCTCTAATCATCTCAAAGGACATAATCATATCTTCTATGGTTTTGACACAATCGCAGTTTGTGTTTTGGAACATCTGAAACTCATCAAAAATCCCTCTCCACACTAGCACACTCTAACTTTGCCTGAAAAAAAATCATTCAAAAATTTCTGGAACTCCTGGCTCTCACACCCAGAGTTTTTGTGGTACATACACACACTATACATCAAAACGTAGGGATTTTTGTTGGCTTCAAAATAACACAGCTTTGTAGTGGCTAAAAGTTATGGTTTTTAGTTACGGGCCTCCAAAGGGAGCAAAGTCCACGAATTCCACCATAGTACCTCCAGTCAAACGTTTTTTTCGGGTCTGAAAACCTCATATGTTTTTAAATCGGCACCATTTAAATTCTGTTCCCAGTAGTGAAAAATTAATTACATCCCTGCGTACCTAGAAGCATCTGAGAGGTGTCGGTGAAAGAATGGACTAGATATGTCTTATGGTTTTCTCACAGCAGGGAGCAGTTTGGGAGGGTCAAACAGTGAAAATCAGCACATTTCTCTCTTACTGTCCGCTTATGTGACCTGCAGTTAGGCAGAGGGTTCTGTTACCGTGGATACAGCAGTAGCTGTGTGTGATTAGAATGGAGCCAAGCTCACACATTTGCTTATACAGTAATATACAGCATTTTAGAAGAGCAGAAAGCATTTGATTCAATCAATCCACAGCTTTTATTGGTATACCATGGACATGAATGATTCTTTAATGTCTTTTCTGTGGCAATACACTGACACGGGCATCAGGGCGCCTGTTCTTTTCACTTATCATGTATACCATGTACATTATTGGTTCGTTAATGTCGTTTTGTGTAAATACACAGACGCGCGCATCAGAACGCCTGTTCTTTTCAATTCTTATGTAATCCGTGGATAGTATTGGTTTTTTAATGCCATTCTGTGTCTATGAACTAACGCGCGCGTCAGTGCGCCCCTTTTTTTCACTTGTCATGTATACCATGGATATTATTGGTTCCATTCAATGTCAATAGACATGTTTTATTATAATATATATCATACTGTAGCTGTGTCTACATGTGAAATTGTGTGTTAACCTTTCCTACATCACACCTATTGGGACCAATGCTGTCCTTAGAACAAGGGACATAATCCAGCCTTTGAAGAAACCCTGAGCTTAGCTCAGTCCAGAAATGGATATGCATTTAAGTTTGTCTGTCTGTCTGTCTCTGTCTTCTGTGTCTTCCTATCCATCTGTGTCTGTCTTCCTGTCTGTCTCTGCCTTCCTGTCTGTCTTTGTCTACCTGTCTTTCTACGTCTTCCTGTCTGTCTCTGTCTTCCTTTCTGTCTGTGTCTTCTTATCTGTCTGTCTTCCTGTCTGTCTTTGTCTACCTGTCTCTCTACGTCTTTCTGTCTCTTTGTATCTGTCTGTCTGTCTTCCTGTCTCTCTCTGTCTTCCTTTCTGTCTGTGTCTTCCTGTGTGTCTGTGTCTTTCTACCTGTCTGTGTCTTCCTGACTGTGTTTGTCTTTCTGTCTGTGTCTGTCTGTCTTTGTCTGTCTTTCTGACTATCTGTGTCTTCCTATCTGATGTGATCAGATCAAACATAGTTTGATCTGATCATAGAAAAAACACAAAAACGCTAAATATGATGTAGCAGGGAAGACTACAGAGAGAGATGGCAAAATACACCAAAGCCATCATGGTGAACTTTTATGTGCTGGTGTCAGAGAAGATGCTGCTCAACATTTTGTGGAAACCAGGTCAGTAAATGGATCTCTGTGTGAACTGTCAAATAAGCCCTCACCTAGATATCTGAGGAAAAGTTGCAGGAGAGAGGCCAGCATTCATGTCACCAGGGAAGAACTCTCAGGAACAAATTCTACATGTCCTACAAATAATGAGCACTTTGAGAAATTTTCGGACAAGCAGAATGGTTTTACCAACCGCCACTGTCACACATTTAATGACAAATCTGTTGTGCTCCCACCAATCAGTTCCAGGTGTAAGACAATTGATGACAAACTTCCACCAGTTTTAGACAAACCTTTAAACAGAAAATATATGGAAAGCGAATACATATCTGTAGGAAATAACCGCCTGCCAAAAATCTGCAATAATTTCACACTTTCTATAAAACATAAGCAAGAGCTGAACTCTTTTCACACATTTAAGAAGGTTAATGCTGTGGTTTCACCAATTCCACCAAGACCTAGTATAGTTACATACAGGGGCACCAAATACAATCAAAAATATAAGATCAAGACCTTCAAGAGTACACGGTACCTTCTTATTTATTCCAAGATTACTTCAAATGATAGATAATGACAAACCAAGTGACTTACCAACAGTACAGATGCACCTCAAAAATATGTGGTGCTTTCGCACAATTACATCCAAACAGTCCCAATCACCCCAAAATATGTAAATCTTCAAACTTCAATGGGGGTGGGGGCTAAGCTAATTTTGTACCGAAGGCGGTGCGAAGACCTTTTGAAACTGTAGTTTTTATTATTAGGCCCGAGCACTGAAGGCGGTGCGAAGGCCTTTTGAAACTGTAGTTTTTATAACGTTGACTGTATATATTTACTGGACAGCTTATACCATCTCGTGATCCATAGGTTTTTGAAGAGCTGAGTTGAAGCCGATAGGAGGGTCCGACCGTTGCCATCTTGATGTGTCGTCAGTACCGGAAAGTCCAAAAATGAGTAAAGAGATAGAGCTGAAAGGACTCCATAACGGTGGAGAATCATCATCAAACCACGTGGTGCCTGGGATAACAGATCATCAAGCTAACCTGGAGCTAATTGTGGCTAACAAGCGCTCACACTGGGTGTGCACCTTTTTTTTTTACAGTCAATGGGCACGCTTCTCCTCTTCTCCTCAGCTCGCTTCCCACTAAAGTTTTCATCGGTAAGGTAATTAATAACTTTAAATAATTCCTTAAAAAGTGCAGGTCAAATATTTTTACTTGTGTTATCTCACAGTTTATTTATGTAGCATAAACAACTAATGCATGGTACCGTCGTGTAAAAAAAATCCTTCTTTGTTATAACCATAACCTAGCAAAGCAGATGCTAGCTACAGCGAGTCGTTTTACCAATGTCACGGTTATCATATATCATATTTCTGTCCGCCATTTTTTATTATACTACAACCACATCAGCAATTGAAAAGAAAAACTACTCATTTCTTGTTTACAATATTGTTTAAAACATTGCATTGTTCTTCACCAGGCAGCTACTCGCGCTGTACAACACTAACCTTTTTGCTTGGTATTCCCTGAACAAAAAAATATATACATATTTTTTCCATATAACATGAAACTTCATTAGTTACAATTTGTGAATACAAGTTTATAAAGTATTTATCATTTCAATTAGACACCATTTGGGTAATAGAAGACAGCTATGTCTGGCGTGGTGCCGAGCGAGCTGCAGCTCCCAATGGAAGAAACCTTGACCTTCCTGAAGTTTGGGTGTCCTGGTTCGGTCGGGGTGGACTCCGTTGGCAGTCTTCTACCCTTTTTTACCAAGTCCCTACATGGCAAAGCAGCTCCTGATGTCCTTCTCATCAGATGTGGAGGTACGACTTGGGGGTTATCAGCAGCGTGAAGCTGGTCAACCTGATGAAAAAAGACCTGCACCTGCTTCACCATAAGCATCACAACATGAATATTATTTTCTCTTTAATCGCACCAAGGTGCAGATGGTGGGCTACTGTTAAGCCAGCTAAAATTGACAAGGCAAGGAGGTTTGTCAACAGTGTTATGGCTACATTTATTGCTAATGTAAATGGTGCCAGTGTTGTGCATCCCCAATCCAATTTTATTTGTACACCATCGAGACAGAATAGCCGTAACAAGGAAAAAAAAGAATGGACTAAATCTTGTCTGCAATCCAATGGATCATCCGAGGTAAGTTGTGGCCTGAGGCAGTGGGAAGGAACAGCACAATTATGCATTGTAGGTTAGTCACATACTTTATTAGCCAATTAGATTTTCGACTGTGTCACATTGTCGAATAATACGTGTCACACTCACATTTTGAGAATGACATATAAACAATTATAAAAAACAATCCCTGCCTGGTTTCACAACTATGACCTATGTTTTTTTCCAAAACATGAGAGTTATTAGTATGTAAAAACAATAATACAGACCAACTTAAAATGTGGTTATAAAAGCAATATAATTGTTTTTAATTGTATGCCTTTTGGGCTGCACGGTGACGAGGTAGTTAGCGCTGTAGCTTCACAGCAAGCAGGTTGCCGGCTCGATCCCCGGCTTGGGCGGTGGCCTATCTGTGTGGAGTTTGCATGTTCTCCCCGTGTTAGCGAGGGTTCTCTCCGGGTTCTCCGGCTTCCTCCCACAGTCCAAAGACATGCAGCTTGGGGATAGGCTAATTAAAGACTCTAAATTGCCCTTAGGAGTGAGTGTGTGTGTGCATGGTTGTTCGTCTATATATGTGGCCCTGTGATAGATTGGCGACGTATCCAGGGTGTACCCCGTTGTCTGCTGGGATTACCTCCAGCCTCGACAGAAGGGTCCCGTTCATGCAGACTCCAACTGAAACTATAAGAAACACTAGTGTAATGAGTACAGATGACATTAAATAAATTTGACCTCCGGTTAAATGTCAAGGGACTAAAACTTATTTTAAGATTTAAGGACCTTAAAACCCCCAATAATATATATGTATTTATGTGTGTATTTCAAAATATAACATTTAAAATCCACAATTATTATTGATCTTTTAAAAATGGTTTTTGTAATCTTACAAAAAAATGTGTTTGAAGCTCTTTACACTTACAGTTTATGTATTTGAACTCTAACAACATCACCTATCAAAACTCATAAATGACCTGATGTGATGACTTTCATGAACTCTAGTGAAGTCTGGCTGCTCAGAGAGGGAGTGAAACGTGGGAGGAAGAACGCCAGGGGACACGGTGGCGACATAGGCCAAGCAGCGCTTTAGGTGTGAGGGCCTCCAACGTAGCTCGTGGCTTTAATTTCAATCTATCTTTCAGGCCATTTTACTTAAATTCAAACACTTTAATTTAAACATTTCAAACTTCAAATGAGTGCTTCAAATTTTAGCTTTATGATGATTTCAACTAATGGTTCAATAAGAAGCTTTCATACCCTTTACCTCTCTTATGCTCATTTCCACCAACACCTTCCAACATGAATTTGTGCTTTTATCTCTTCAGATAATAATTTATCTGATGTTTAAAGCTTTCTTTAGCATTTAGCGTTCAACTGATTCAGTATTCACATTGCTGTTCTGGAAGAACAGCAAATTTCTAGTTTTATATGATACACTATGAGAGAAGCACTGATAACAAATCCACAGTGTCTTGTCTGTATTCCAGTGTTGGTTACATGTTTATAACACATTTTGTTCTCATGCAGTAATGAAAATTCCAAAAATTCCCTATGTTTTCTGCTATTACTTTTTTCTGGATGGATGTATTCAGAATATTGCTGGGATCCAGATCTATCTTTCATATATTGTAAAAACTGTTGGGAACATTTGGATTTTCTGATAATTTATCGTGCATATATAATGAAAATGGTATAAAGAATCCTTTCAAACAGTCCTGGTGTCATGAATGGGGTGGTATGGAAGTACTGAGACCCAAATAAAGGTAGGCAGAGTCAGATGAGATGCAGGAGTTTAGCAGCTTTTAATGTCTAACAGAAAACAAGCACAAACTGAAGACATCTAATGAACCACAACATGAACTGAAACCGGAAAGTATAAATACAGAGAAAACTAAACTAGACACAGGTGGAATCAATGAACTAACGAACTAAAATCAGGTGGAACTGATTAACAGAACTAAATAAAGCTAAACAGAACACAAGAAACCAAACACACCAAAGTAAAAGAGGAGAAAAACCAATGTAGTAAAACAGGAAACAAATCTTGACAGTAAAACGGGAAACAAACCATGAAGGTAAAATGTGAAACAAACCATGATAGTAAAACGGGAAACAAACCATGACAGTAAAACAAGAAAAAAAACATAATAGTAAAATGGGAAACAAACCATGACAGTAAAACGGGGAAAAAAAAAACATAATAGTAAAACGGGAAACAAACCATGACAGTAAAATTTGAAACAATTCATTACACCTGGATGCAGGTAGAAATAATTCCCAACATGGAGCGAGACCCATTCTCAGAAAATATCATGAAAAAAAAAAAATAAATAAGATAAGATCCAGAAACATGGAATTCCTGAATAACAAGCAGGATACTCAGGAATTAAAAGTTTTTGTGTGAAAAAGGGCTGCTACCAACATCATACACTATTAACCTCTGAACTTCATACAATTTTTATCGTGTTTGCTTTTTAGTTTACATTGTACTGTTTGTATCTTCTTGTTATGTCACATCTAAAATAGCTGCTAGGCTAATTCTGCTGCACATTTACATTTGTACAAGTTAATGTCTGTTTAATAATGTGCTATTTGTTCCACTTTTTTAAATAAATAAATGAATTAAATTTGCCTTTAAAAGACTTTTTCCCATCTTTCCTCAGTAATGATCCTTTATGAAGTTGTTCCTTTCAGTTCCTGCAAATTAAATTCAGGTTAGAATGTGATCTGAACCAATTAAATGTGGCGTCCTGGAAAGCCTGCATCTGAACCTGGACCGTTCAGGTGGACTGAGGTGATAAAAGAACCTCCAGCTCCACGCTGACCTTTCCAGAGTGGAAAGTCAGGGTGATGGATGGTAACAAAATTGATTTATAGCTCCATAACGTCCCAACATGGAACTGGAGGTGTGCTCCTCTGGATGTATCAGGATTAGTCAGGATTTATTTCAAAAGTTGCTTTGTGTCTTTGTACAGCAGGTTTCTTCACAAGCACAGAAACGTTTTCTCCCAGTCTGTATCATGGTTCAGCAGGAAGAGGGTTTCTTCACTTGTTTCCTGAAATCCATCCCTCTTTTCGTTCTGGCCATTTATAACGTCTGTGTTTAAGGTTAACATCCATAAATAGCCTGCATGTATGTTTCAGAGACGATTTTGAAATCAATGGTCGGGGGTTGACTGTCATGTTAGTGACTGTATAGTTGGATGTAAACAAAGCAAGAATGGAGTGCAGAACTGAACAAGTGGAAACAAGCTGGAGAAATGTAAGGCTTGAAGTGAGTTTGACAGCTGACTATTTAGGCTTTTTTTTAGGAGTTTGTCTGAGTTTGTCTTTATTTTCTGTTCCTAACATGTTTGGTAAACCTCAGAAACCAGTTTGTTTACAGAACCAAGCTTAATCATCATTTCCTTTCATACTTTCGTTAGCTTCCCAGCAGCTCCTGAACACGCAGACAAGGACCAAAGAGCTCTTTGTGTGTGTGTGTGTGTGTGTGTGTGTGTGTGTGTGTGTGTGTGTGTGTGTGTGTGTGTGTGTGTGTGTGTGTATGTGTTTTTTTTTTTTTTTTTGTTTTAACTTTCCTCCCTTGTCTGCTCTGCCATCGGATCTGAAGCTCCTCCGTTATTCAACTTAAATCCAAAGTTCTTGGCTCTCACTCCACATGTCTCTGGTAATTCATTCAAGGGGTTCGGAAAGAAATACCAAGCAATTACTCTGGTCATTACGTCATTACCAGCATTCACCTGTGCCAGGGGAGGAGTCTACACCTGATCCATAATTACAGATGAGCCATGACGGGAAATGAAACCATGCAGGAAGCAGGTGGAGAGAAAGCTGAAAATCACTTCTACAATTTTATAATTTATAATTTGATAATTTTACAATATTTTTTTAAAGTTTACATGTAAAATAGGACAAAAAGTCCTGAAATTTATATCAGATCATATTGTTATGAACCTTCTTTGGTTTATTTGCTAATGGCAGTGCTAACAATAATTAGCATGCCAGCCGTGGTTCTGTGTACATCAGGTGGTAGTGAACCAGTTGGTTTGCTAAGATGTTAACTTTAAAAGAAACATTTTGTCTCCTGTGAAATATATAACTTGCTTATAGCTTGTTGTGTTTTCATACTGTTTAGGATCATAGAGCTAATCGGTACTACGCCCGAAAAACTATGAACACAAAGGTAGAAGAAAAGTACACGCTCCTGTTCCCATAAAATATGGACGCAGATTATTTAGAATTAAATGTTGTTTCTGTGTGACTAGTCAGGTCAAAAACTGAAGACACTCTTAATTAGATTAAGTCTATAAGTATGTGATGATAATGCTAATAATAATTAGCATTTTGTGTACTTATAAATCATGTGCTTGCTAGTTCAGATTCATTTGCTAGCTTGCTTAGATGGTTAGCCTAAACTCCTCTGCTGTGCAACATCTGCTTACGACTAGTTGGATCAAATTTTCATTTAGATTAGCTAAATTAGATTAGCTCAACTTAAAAGCAGTATTTATTTTCACTGTGTTGTGCATCAGAAAACTCAGACCATCAACATGATGGTGGCGTTATACAAAGTGCAAAATTCAGACTGAGTTTAGTGTTGGTAAATCAAACCAAGTAGTTCTAACAAAATACTAATAAACTTTAGCGGGAAGTGAAAGTAGATATTAAATCTGACTATCCATGTAGAACGGTCACCATCAGGTCGTGGCTTCTGAAAGGAAAAATTTCCTTCCTGGCACCAATAGAGAGGCTCTTTGAGTCGTAATTCAAATTATTTTGACATTTTTAGAGGACTTTGTAATAACATAAGACAAAACACAAAGTACTCTTTATAGGTGAGTGCTGTCTCTCCTCAGCCCCCAGAAGTTACCCAATTACAAGAAAATGGTATTTAATGTGCATGAGGCTTAAAGGGAACGCTTCTTGGATATGCAAGATGATTCAAGGATTAATGTTTTGTACAATTCTGTGCCTAAAACAAAGAGCTGAAAATGAAAATAATACATCTTCTTTTACTGTGTTTGCATATTTATGACAAAAGGTAGCATGCTGTAAGATTTTAGGAAAGGAGAGAACCAAACAAAGAAGGTTTTCAGTCAGATTGACTCCAGATGAAGCTAATCATTCAGCGGTCATTATATGGATTTATTTAAAGGCGTATTTTAATAACTGTAAACAGCTGAAACTACACTTAATCCTTAAATGATTTTTCTGCTCATTATGAAAACAGTGAAAGCTCCACTTGTACATTTAGTTTACATTATTATGGTTGGTTTAATGGTCAGAGTAAAGACCCTTATAGGATAAGATGTTGGTTTATGGCATGCATTAGAAAGCGGAATATTTCAGACCATTTACGGTGTCTGAAGCTGTTTGAGTGTTTTCTTTCAGCACTGCTGCTGAGGCCTGCGAAGAGACAAAGGTAGCATTGTGTAGCAGTTTCCTCTAGAAGAAAAAGGTTATATAAGTGTTGCTGGGGTTTCTCTCCTTTGGCTTCAGCGCTCATCACCGTGATGTGATGCAGGTGCTGCGTGGGCTCTGGCAACCCGAGTTAACATCCAAGCTTGGCAACAGGAGTTGTTTGATTGGTTAAAAAGCTCTGAGGAGGCAGACTTCCACCAAAAATAGACTAAAATTCAGTGTAGTAATAAAGCTAAAGATTTCAATCCAAAGGTCCGATGTTTGATGCCTTCTGTGCTTCAAATTTTCAGCAATGCTTTTCCGCATATCTTGGTTGGAACCATTGTGTATGTAAGTTCCTGTCACCTTTCTATCATTTCCAGCGAGACTGCCTATTTTCCTCTGACATCTGACATCCATTATTGGATATTTTCTCTTTTTCAGTGCATACTCTGATGTCATGCTGTCATGCTGATGTCCAAAATGTATGTAGATGACTGAGAAAAGTCTTTTTTAAATGTAGGTTAGGAGATATTTTTTCAGGAGCATTTTTTACTATACCTTTGATACCTTGAGATACGAGTCCATTGACACAGAAATGTTTTTTAAATTCAAGCGATGATTCAAGCTAATTTTTGCCTTGAGATAAAAACACAATTTTGAGCATCTGAGCTGATGTTACTAAAACGAAGAGGAACAAGACGGGCTCTGTTTCCCACACCTCAGAATTCAGACAAGATTCCTCCTAACTACTCCGTCAACCTCAATATGCATCTTCCATTAGCTGAAGTTGTCTGATCTCCAAGGTAAATAATACACCATTCATCCATTATCCTAACCTCTTCATCAAATTCAGGGTCGCGGGTAGCTGGAGCCTATCCCAGCAATAATTGGGTGAGAGGCAGGGTACATCCTGGATGGGTCGCCATTCCATCACGGCACAACACAACGAAACAAACAAGCATATGAAGAGCCAGGCATTCACTCCCAAGGACAATTTAGAATAACCAATTAACCTAACTTGTATGTCTTTGGATGGTGGGAGAAAGCCGAAATACTTGAAGAGAACCCAGGGAGAATATGCAAACTCAGAAACACAGAAAGGCCACTGCCTGAGCCGAGGCTTAAATCAGCAACCTTCTCACTGTGAGGCCGCAGCTTTAACCACTTCTCAACTGTGCATCTTTAAGTAATACATTTTATAGTTGTAGCAAATTCTCACGTGCTGGCACCAATAATATGTAAAGTTACAGGGATAAATATGACTTAATATTAATATGAATAATTAATATTAACAATTAGTAATTAATTGATAATTAACCCCGAGGCACCACCTTCTATTTTGTAGTTTACTTTGGTAACACTACAGGTATAAAAGGAAACCTTTTTAGATGTTGAGTTGGTAACTCAAATAATAAAATAATTAATCAGTCTCAATAAATCAATCAGTCTCAAATGTTATGGTCAAAAGTTCAAGTTTGAATTGACCTGAATCATGACCGCAGGAAATCAAGACAGACAACGACCAGATAGTAAAAGGGGTATTTATTATCTATTCTACAGGTTATACATGGTTAAATATGAGAAATAATAAACATATGACAAACAAAACAGACTAGACAAACACAACATAAACCAGTGTTACCGTAAGCTTTGATGATGAACCTGAGTTCTATTGGAGAAGAAAATATGTGTTTGGGGTTAAACATGTATTAAGTAAACTATGATGTTCCTTAACCATGTTTTAAGAGGTTTGGTCTATCTCCAAGGCCTAAATGGAATAGTCTTTATAACTCGCCAACCATCAACAAAGACCAGTAATTCCTCGCTGAGGAAATGAAGTTCGTTCAGAACCGTAGCTTGCGACCAGTGGACTGAGCTCGGGTCAGGATCCGTTCTGGGGCGCTGAGACGGTGTTGGTCCGTATTGGCGCCGTTGGAATCCGGGAGAAGCCTGTCATTGGGGTTCATAGCTTTCAGTGGTTCCTTTCAGGGTTGATGGCTGGAGGTTGAGGCCGAAGATGGAAAAGTTTAACAATGTCCAAAAGTGAGGTGGTTTAAGCTGGAGTTGTGGAAAATCTAACTTCCGTTCAGGAGGAACAAGCTTGGTTGCAGAGTGAAAGCTTAATTCCTCATCATATGTCCTGAGTGAGTGGCCATGTGTTAGACCATGTGGCCCTCTCTTTTGTTCTCCAGCAAGCAGGACAAAGCTTTTCACCCACACATAATTAGCTGAGATAGCTAAGAGAGAGGAGATGTATCCAGGTAAAGAGAGGAGGTGTGTATTAGAGAGAACAGAGTTTGTGTTTGGTCTTTTGCAGATAGGTTTGCTTGGCTGAGGGGGCAGGTCTGGATCCTGCCAACCAATCAGGGTTCTGTGGAGGCCAACCTCAGCTCATGGCTCCTACAAACTCAAAACCAAGGGATGTTACATTAAACATAAAACACAAATTAAAGTCCTTAAATCAAGATAAACAATAAATGTACATTCATTGAACGGAATGAAAAGGTTAGAAACAAAAGGAGAAACGAGTCTTTCCTGATGTGTGGACATGGAGAAGCAAGGCTTCCCTCCTTCTGTCCTTTTGTGTCCTGGCCTCTTGTGGAGAGAGCTGGAGCTGTGGACTTTGCAGGCATGGACTTTGACCAGAAAGCAAGTTAAGCCTGTATGTTACTCGCTGAGGGGTCATCTCCAGACCCCATGTGGAGAACAAAGGCAGCCTGCACAAACACATACAGCATTTTCTCTAGGAAAAGAGTTTCACGTAGTCATATAAATTCCAACATTTGGTGGACCAGTTCATCAAAGCATTCTGAAAGGATGGAGATACAAAACGATTTGTGTTATGAAACAGATATGTTGATTTTCGCCAGAAGACCAAAGAGGTCATACTGAAGCCTCTTTACTTGAAGTGAACTAGTCATTACATCCTTACGTTACATCCTCTGATGTGCAAATGTGAAAAATGTTTTTGCAATATACTCCTATACTGATACATCTGCAAGTTTTCGAAGTTTAAGTGTTTCCATTATGAACTTTTATTGTAATATTTCGGTTTTGCTTCTCTGCAAAAGTTCCCTCCTTTTCTTGTAATTCTCCTCAACTTTTAGTTTTTTTGTGAAGTGGGATTGTAGTTCTTTGTAGGAAGTAAGACAGCTTTCTGTTACGGTGCAGGGAGGTGGTGGACTCAAACGCAGGACAAGCAGGAGGCAGCCAGGATGCAGATTAACAGGGTTTATCAACAGAAACCAATACTGACACTCATGATAACCAAGTGACTAACTACAGATAAACTAACTTACTACAAACAAAACTCATTATCCAGCAAAGGGGAAAGAAAACCAAGGGTATAAATGCAGAACAAGACACAGGTGAAAACAATGACCAAAAATCAACCCCCAGATGAAGCTAATTAACAAGATATAAAGTAAAAACAGAACACAGAGCAAAACAGGAAAAACTACAAAATAAAACAGGAAACCAACATAACCTAACCCAAAACCCTAACAGCTTTCACTAAGAAATCCATCGCTATGGAACAGGACTGCCCACAGCCTGACATCAGAGCAGAAAGGCCTTATTCGTAAATATTAACAAATCATCCATCCATCCATTTTCTACCGCTTATTCCCGAACGGGTCACGGGGGGGCTGGAGCCAATCCCAGCTACACAGGGCGAGAGGCGGGGTACACCCTAGACAGGTCGCCAGCCTATCACA
>JBAMHX010029801.1:0-13669 GCA_037177515.1 Pseudomugil tenellus
GAACAGAACCACCCAGACTGTTATGCACGCAAAGTGCAAAAGCCAGCATCTGTGATGGTATGGGGGTGCATGAGTGGAATGGGTAACCTGCACATCTGTGAAGTCACCATTAATGCAGAAACATACATTCAGGTTTGGGAACAAAGTATGTTGCCATCCAAACAGAACCTTTACCATGGGCGCCCTTGCGCAGGATAATACCAAGCCACACACTGCGCGTCTCACCACACCGTGGCTTCGTAGTAAGAGGGTGCGGGTGCTTGACTGGCCTGCCTGCAGTCCTGACCCGTCTCCCATTGAAAATGTGTGGCGCATTATGAAGCGCAGAATAAGACAAAGGAGACCCCGGACTGGTGAACAACTAAAGCTGTACATAAAGCAAGAATGGGAAAGGATTCCACTACCAACGATTCAACAACTAGTCTCCTCACTTCCTAAACGTTTATTGAGTGTTATTAAAAGGAAGGTGATGAAACACAATGGTGAAGAAGCCCCTTTCCCAACTACTTTGGCACTTTTTGCAATTATAAAATTCTAAGTTTATCATTATTTGCTTATGAAAATAAAGTTTATGAGTTTGAACATGAATAATCTTGTATTTGTGGTGTATTCATTTAAATATGGGTTAGAAAAGGTTTGCAAGTCATTTTATTCTAATTTTACATTTTAAACTTTTTCCCAACTTCACTGGAATTGAGTTTTGTAGCACAGGTCACTGGAGGTTTAGGATGTTCATCATTATGTGTCTCAGCCAATAAAAGCATTATGGGTGCACTGCTCCCACCCAAACCAGTAATGTGTTTAAGGTCTGTACCTCTGCCAGGTCTGCTGAAACACTGCTCAGTCCACACACAACAGGGTGACTAAGATGACTTTAAAGCCATAAAACTTTGAAGGTTTTTTAGTTTGAAAAAAATCCCGTTAACCAACTTCTGTACATCTGGACACCAAAATGGAACGTCTGTTACTTTAAACAGTGCTTTTAATCTGTCACATGCTTGTCCGACCATAGCAAGCCTGGAATCAATCTGACAACTTGGTAGACGTCTCTTCAGCCTGAACACCATCCTCATCAGCCTTATTCCTGATGAGGATGAGTTAGCCTACAGAAGTGAGATGGGCAGTCGTGAGTTCTGGTGCTGCAAGAACAACCTGGAACTCAGTGCTCTCAGGACCAGCACCTCCCCCCCCTGTCATTCTCTGCTGTGCCTTTCCACTTCCTGCAAACCACCATCACCCAGGAGCTAATCTCCCTCACCAAGAAAACTCAACAGAAAATCTACTTCCTGTCTCTGCCAGCAGCTGCTCTCCTGGTCTGTTTACCTATGCCTTTATTGTCATGAATTGATTTATGTGCTTATTTTAGCTCCTATGATGCCTGAAATGAACTATCATGGTGCGGAACAACAACAAATGGCTCCATGGGAGATGTCCCATGATGCTCTGAGCACTTCCTGTTACTTCCTCTGTTGCTTATTTTCCATGTACATGACCGCACTGGCATCATTAACATATTTGTTCTTTTCCTGCAGGTCTTCCTGGATAAAAGCTGCAGTGTATATTAATCTGTCTTTCCTGTCCTCTCCACCCCAGCCAGTCGAGGCAGATAGCTGCTCTCCCTGAGTCGGTTCTGCTGGAGAATTTCCTGTTAAAAGGCAGTTTTTCTTCCCACTGTCGCCTCATGCATCTCAGGATGGGAGATTGGATTCAAGTCAAGATTCGATTCAATCTTTTTGTTTCCCTTACAGGCTGTTGTATCTCTGTGAACTCCTGAGACCACACTTTCGTGAAATGACGCTATACAAACAGACCTGAATAGAAATATTCTCAGTAGTTGATTGACTGGCTTTCATCTTGGCCATGATCCCATCTTTCAGGTCAGTCACTCTCTCATCCATCTCTGTTCTCATTGAGGCTTGTAACCCAATCCGTCAGGAAGAATTGCTGTTACCTCCCCCTTCTGACATGGCATCCTGGCCATAATGTGCTGTAACTCCTCAACACCTCCAACTGTGATAGCAGCTGCTGTTTGTAGATGTTGGAACATGGAGCTACTAGCTGTTTGGATGTCGTGAGGACTGCTGGTATCAAACTAGTCATGTTTCCTGCAACCTCTTCATGCACCCCAACACTCACTAGGGTTACTATAGTAGTATTCCAATACTATAGTAGCCCACTTCTTGTCACAGTACTTTGATTCCTCAGTATGTGACACAGACCAGGCAACATCCTGGCCAGGATGCCTCTCTGTGCAATTACACTCATCGTGGTTAGGGAGTAGCATTCAGGCTTTTGCCTAAAGGCCTTTATTTGCACCAGATATGTCTCCAATCCAGATCTAGATTTCTCAATGTATGAATGGAGTTATATAAATACCATGCACGCTTGCACCTGGGGGCAGCTGATAAGCAAACACATGGTAATACTGCTGCAAATCACAGCAGAAAAGAGCCTTACATAATACTGCCAGTGCTGTTGTATGAGGGAGCACATAGAGGAGGTGTGGGACACTGCCAGTACAAAGTCACCTTCCTCACTCTTCACCTCGTCTAGGCTCACTGGTCTGCACAGCTAATGAGCAACATCAAGGGCTTATGTGTGCTTTGTTCATGTTTCTGTCTGAATGTGTTGCATAGAGTGTATTGTGTGTTGTGTCTGTTCCCTTTCTACCTTTTTATATCAGAGGAAACCGCCTGTCCCCACGGGGACGGACACATTCACACAATGCCATGCAAGACAGAAAAGACTGCAGAAAGTGGTGTGAGAATGAGGACATAAAGAAGAAGAATGTGTAAAATGACACTGCGTATTGTTGTTTAATGTGTGTTTTACAGCGTGTGGGAAGAAAGAACAGAGCGCTCATGGGTCACCTTATGTTTTTAAGAGGAAGCATTAATGCGTAACCACCCTAGTTTTAGAGAACATTGTTTCTCACCTTCTATGCTCCAGTGGTCACCTCCTCTATAGGTCCATAAATAGAAGCTTACAAGAGGCCGCGATCATTATCACAGCTCCCCTGATTATCGGAGTGATTTATCATAAAGGTGAAGGGAACAAAATGAACACTGATGAGAAATAAAGAGTGTCTCAGCATCTGATGGGAAACTGGACCATAAGGTGGAGTTCAGTAGCAGAAACACAGGACAAGCATGTGAACATATCAGCATTTTTATAACATTAACTACAGCAAAACACAGTTAAACTGGTCATTTCCAGCTAACAGTTGTACTAAATTCACGATTTCACAGCTCTAAAGGGAAGATATCTGATTCACATGATGCTAAAAGTTCACTAGTGTACGGCGAAACTGTTATTATAGTGACTTTAAATATGATAATATGAATATTCTCATACACCAAAAATACTTTGAAATTCATCCCCACATGTCTGAAACCACAAAGTATCATGGAAAAGTAACGTAAGTGAGTAATATTATATACTGTCCTAAGCTGAGTTCCGTAAAGCTCTGTGTTCTTAAATTGTTTTCCTCTTCCAAGTGAGAGACGAACCAGGTAAAATAAAAACGTTTGGTGTGTGAAGACAATTGTTGTCAAAATCCATTGTTAAACATATCATTTTAATGCATTTAATCCTTTATTTGAATGGTACAGTGCATACAAATGATCGTACAATACTGCTGTAGATATGTGTAACGATGGAGAGCCAGAGCCAAAAAGGAAAGTTAACAGGATTTATTAACAGCAAGGAGGGATGAACGAAAACCTGTATGGAAGGTGGAGGAGCCCAGGAGGGATGCAGGGACGAGGAGCAGGAAGGCAGACTGTGGGGAATCCAGGAGACCAGGGAAGTCGGGAGCAGCAGGAACAAGCATGTGTTTACATTCATTCAATGTCCGACAAAAGCATGACTGTGAGCTGAGGGATGTAAAGCTGTGAGGGAATCAGGAACAGATGCAGGTCATCTGGGATAATGAGTCTGATGGCAGGTGACAGTGATTGGGCTGATAGGCTGGAGCTGGACATGACAATATGCAGTTTGCTAATTTGCATCTGTAGCCCCATAAAGGAAACACATAACATCAACAACAGAGATGCAATACCACTAATAAGAAAGTAATACCAACAAGAGCAACAGAACTGTTTGAGAGTAAGTATGCGGTAAATAAAACTTGTTTTTAGATATATACATTGCCAATCTGTACTAACCTGGTATCTCTGCAGCCTGGTCAGGATTCCAGTTAGATATATGAAACCAAAACTACTTAAAGTACATCATAAAATATCTGTTAGAATCTCCACAAAACTGCACAGCATTTAGTTTCGATGCTTATTTCTCCTGCCACTATGACCAATGTGACCCAGAATCCAATTTTAAGACTTGTGCTTTAACCGAATGAGTTACTCATTCGGTTGTATTTCCGTTCTACCAGAGGAATCAGGTCATCAGCCACTGAACCAGACACACACAATGCAGTTAGAAAAGCACACAGATGCTGCTCAGCGTTTCGACGCACATCATGCATCGTGAGTTAAGAATAATGGGGCTCATTTCTGAATGACAAGCGTTTCTGTTTTTTAATGTTATCACATGTTTGGAATTAGCATTCAGGTCCTTCCTGGGTTTGCAGAAGTATTTTTAAAAAGCAGAAGACCATGTAAAAACCTTCAGTATGTTACAATGCATAAAAGATGTGTGTGTGGGCTGTTGGCTGTAATTACAGGTTGTCACGTTTCCATATTCTTATTGTTTAGCCTGTATTTGTCATGCAATTATATTCTGTATATGCAGTTCACACACTGCCAGCACAGTTTTAGTATTTGTGAACTATAGCATTAATTAAACTGCTGGATGTCTAGAAAACACGTGTTAGAAAACTCACAACCTGTTAAAAACGGCATCTTCAGCTTATAATATGATGATTAAGACTCAAATTCAAATATTTATCCAGGAACTATGTAGTACTAATCTTAAGCTGAGCCATATGCTTAAACAATTCAGTTGTTCAGTCAATTCAGTCAATGCTTAAACTAAACAAATGTACTTTGACAGGTACAAGACCGAGACTGAGAAGAAGTAGGTCCAAACCAATTACTGCATCAAGATTTTTACCTAGAAGTGCATGTTTTAAAAGTTGTGTAAAAGTAAATATTAATGTGATGAAAAACACAAATGAAGTTGTATATAAATAAAAACAATTGTTGTAATAATGCAGATGGGATTTCAAATTACCGATAAATTAAAAGTAAAATGCAAGTAGAGGGTTTGCCCCATTTCAATCATCTGCAACTGTCTCACTTTAACACTGAGTAACTTTATTAACCTCCCAGTGATTTACTTAGATTACTAACAGCCTCATTACTCATGTCCAGAACCACTGCTCATCTGAAATACTATGAATCACACAACATAGCCTTTAGGTTGTAGAAATGGGCTCATGGAAAGCTGAAAGAGGTCAGAGAGAAATGCGCAAAAAAACATCCATAATTCATGTGTTTGGAGACATGTTTGTGCTTCTTTTAACATCTTTATATTTGTATAAATGAAAATTTCTAAAGAAAAATGCAGTAAATATATTAATTTTTATATCTTGTGTTCAGCTAGTTTTTAAACATTTATCTAACAAGCTGACCCAGAACTTGAAGTGGATCTTTATCATGAATTAACAGTAACATGAAGCATTTGCTGAAAGCACATTTTTCCCAAGGAGGGTTTTTCTAATTATGTTTAATGCGTTGTGTCTTCTTAGCTGTCACATACACATAAAGACAATTTCAATCTTTGATGGAGCCAAAGCAGAGTGCAAGAAACATCTGGCGCCCTCCCTGGTTCATCAACTGTATAACACTTTACAGATGTGGAACAGCTTCTGGCTGCTCATGTAGAAGCTATAAGATTATCAGAAAAATTGGTAAAAAATCTAATAATGCAAAGCTCTGTGTCAGAGAAAACTGTTATATCCCAGACGACTCTAGATACAATGTCAGGACAACATGACAAATACAAGATACAGAAAAGGAAAAGCTAAATTTAAAGCAAAGCTGCTGAACAAGAGAAGTCTGAAGCCTGCTGACTGCAGCGATATACAGATCCATCCACAGCTTGTTTTCTCTCCAAATACCAAGCTGTGAGTTACAATCATTGGGCTTAATGAACCAGCCAGAGTTTTCCGTACGTGCATTTTTGCTGTTTTCTTTTTTTCCTATCTTATTATAAAGAAACTGGTGTAAATCTGTGGAAATGCATCAGAATTTCTGTGCAAAATTCTTGGGCCAATCTTGTTTATTTTTGCTTCCAAACAGCCAGACTTTGTGGCTATGTTGACTATATTTGGTCCATTCCAGGGACTATCTATCTTTGTTTGCAAATGGGAATTTGATCTCAAGAATTTTACCTGGAAAAACTTAAGGTCAAATAAAATTAAATTAGTCAAAAATGTTTGTAACGCCACTCGTTAAACCACCTAATCCTACAGGATTGATCAAGTGCTGTTTCAATATATAGATAAACTTAGCAAAAAAAAATTAATGGGATCTTCTGGCACTCTGAGTAGTTTGTCACAAAGATTTTCATTTTTCCAAAAGAAAGAAATGATAAATATTTTAACAGGTATGAAATAACAATCTGATCCAACAGAGTTAAAAGCTATAAATGAAAAACTTGGCTGACATTTGCTGAGACATTTCCAATAACTGCTGATAAGAACAATTGAGTCTTCAGACCAAGAATTTACCTCCAAATTACCAAGTTAATTTTTTAAGTCTTTTATTTTCCCGATACATCTGTCTAAAAAATTTTTCAGCATGTTTTTTATGTAAAGTACTTTTTTAGTTGTTTGTAATTGTTTTAAGTCTACAGCTGCTATGTAAAAATAAAATGCAGAAACACGTTTTTAAAAAAAATACTTTTGGTGATGACTATTTAAAAAGGCTTTAAAATGTTGCAGATCCGATAAAGCCCATGCACTTTATGAATATATGCTTTTTGAGTAACAAGTTGTTGATTCATTTTTTCCTTCCTACTTTTTTTTGTGGAACCTGTATACTATATTAGACAAGCAATCTCACATGGTCAAATACTAAAAACTGGAACGTGCTCTTTTTTTCCTTCTCTCTTTATCTTTTTCTGCCTGTTATATATTCTTTCTTGTTAGATGCAAGTTGATGTTCATGTTATATTATATACCTGTAAAAGATATACTTTTTTGTAAGCTGTTTTTGACATGTTAATAATACTTTAATAAAAAAAAAATAACTTTTGGTGATGACATCACTTCCTTTCAGTACTTCCTGCTTTGGTAACTTCCTGTTTCCTGTTCAGGAGCACGTGGTCCTCGAAGTTCTAACACAGTGTGTGAATGTAATCTGCTGCCATCCACAATGAAGCATCACGGAAACATTACTGTAAGTTGAATATGTTATAGTAGAAGTATTAGAAACACGTACCAGGAATTATTTGTTTTAAGCTACAGTTTTTAACTTATTCACTGCCAGGCATTGTTTGAGCAGAGAGCTCCATACTGCCATTGTTTTGGAGCATTTTGCTCATCTTTTAGGACACAGAATATTGACTTCTAGCACTACAGAAACTACTAAAATAACGTGCAGATTCAGTTCTTTCATCAGAGAAAAGTTTTCTATCCCTTTCCGTTATTTAGCAACCTGCAGTAGAAAATAGGGATGTTGGAGCAAAAATACCTCCTTTAACCACTTTTATAAAAACAAGATAGAATAAGTGTTTGGTGGCAAAATAATTTATTCATTATAGCCTATAAAAACAGCAACATAACATTTGCAAACAAAATGTTGAACCATATTTTTACACCTCTAGCCCTTTATCCTTGTCTTTCACAACCAAATCCTGTGTTTGTGCGTTCTCTTCTGATAATATTCTGATTATATGGATCTGTTTAGTTTTTATTTTATTATAGCAAGGATATTTTAGATGAAAGTGCCTGCTGACACGATGCACTGTGATGCTCACTGTCCGGTCCACTTTTATAAAGGCTGCTGGCACAAATTTTCAACCAACTTCAGTCTGTTCTGTCATTTGATAAATCGTGACGTTCTGTCACTAAACAATAACTCATTTATTCATTATCAAGTATTCATTTGGTTGAGAATTACCATTTTAACAAGCTAACATTTACACCTCTGTAAACATTTACACCGCTCTGAACGTGTTGCAAACATAGATGCTAACATTTAGCTTCCATATTCCAGTACCTAACTTCTCCAGGTGTCTTTTAATATGTCTGTTTCTTGGATCTTCTTGAAGTTCATCTTGTCTGAATGTTTAACTAATGATGTTTAATTAGGATGTGCCCTTCTTTCTATTGCAGTGCTCTGCATTTCAGGAACAGACTGCGGATTAGCCTAAAGCTTGTTATAAACTCCACAAGAAGCGGGAACTTTTTTCTTGCCTGCAAGAACAAAGAAGAAGTTCTTTCTGTTCTTGTCAATTCATTCTCCACAAGATGCTTAGTCTGCTATGGGGGTGATTTCTGCTTTTATGTGCAATGAACCTGGTTATTTCATATTTAACAAGCAACTGCCCATGGCGGTGGGTTGTGCACGTCAATAGGTTAATGTCATTACAAGCCACGTACGTTGCAAAGGTTTTTGTACTTTCTCACCTCAATCAGGGGTTTTATTAAAAGTGTCCATTAAACCTCATATCACGACAATTGTGGAAGCAGTAATTGTCTGCTTAATGCTTTTCTATGTTAACCACACCTCAATCAAATGTCTGACCAATCACACAATACTTCTCAGAGCCCCTCAAGAGTTCTGCTTATTCTGTTTGTTGTAATCTAGGTTCAATTTAAAAAATATAAATATTTTTCCATATAAAATGTGGTTTAATGCTGTGTTCTGAAGACATCGTTCTAACGACATAGCCATGACTTGGTCAATGTAGTGGAAACTGCAGCATTACTATACTAGAAAAAAGGTTTTAAAAGTTGTATTTTTATATGTTCTGCAGGTGTCTTACAGCTGACGTGTGCAATGAATGAAACCTTATTCTGGATGAGAACCAAAACCTGGTTTATATAAAAGAGAAATAAGCCACTCAACCAGGTGGGAAGGAAGGAAAGCCACCCAACAAGGTCTGAGATTTTTTTTCCCTAGGTTCCCAAACACGGCTGTTTCTGTGATGAATGAAAACTGTTAAACCTCAATCTTTCCGGTTTTCATGATAAATGAGTCAGGTTATAAAGGTTTAGGTTCACAATACTGATCAAACATCATGGAGCTTTTTTTAAATAAAATGTGTCATTGGGTTTCTTACAAAAACTTAGAGCCCGTTTTATAAACGCATCAGTATTTTTAAAAAGAAACTGCTAATCTTCTTGTATATAAATGAATTGCAAACTTACGTTTTTTTACATGATGTTTTGTAGTTTTTGTTTATATTTACAGATGTGATATTGAACAAGTCATTTTCAAACACATTTGTTTCTAATCAAATTGTATTTTTATTCTTTGCAGATATGGAACAGGTGTTGATGATAAAAGAAGCCTTTTCCCAATAATTAAACGGGCCTGATGCTGCTTTGGACATACATGGGAAGTACTATGAGCTGCTGGAGATACAGCCTTGCAGGAGGACACTGCAAAGTTTCATCTGTCTCACCGGGTTTTCAAACACTGCTGTTTCTGTGATGAATGAAGAACAATAAGAGTAATGTCCGTCTTCAAAGTTTGATCGAATTAGAATTGAGAAGAACGGAGAGGCAGGCTGTCCAATAACCTGCTTAGCTAAATTTATTAACTAATATATGACGTTGAAGATTCTGGGAGGTAAGAAACAATCAAACCCAGATATGAAAAGTCAGATACCACCAAATACTTGTGTGTCAATGGGAAATGAAGCTGATATAGGGGATGATTGTGACCACTGGCAGCGGCCTTTGTCAGATCCAGGATCTGAGGCTGAGAGCAGCCACGGTGACCATGAGGAAAGCGGAGTGGTCAAGTCAGGTTTGAAAAATAGTGGTGGTGGTGGTAAAGTACATGAGAAGAATTCTGTTCAGGTTCACATGAAAGTTCATACAGAAGCGTTATTGTTTAGATGTGATGCTTGTGGGAAAAGTTTTAGATATAAGCATAGTTTTAAGAGGCATATGATGATTCACACTGGAGAGAAACCATTCGTTTGTAGTGTTTGCAGCAGAGGCTTTAGAGAAAATACCACTCTGCAAAATCATGTGAGATTGCACACTGGAGAGAAACCTTTTGTTTGTAATGTTTGTGAAAAAAGATATGTCTCTAGCACAAAACTCAAACTTCACATGATAGTTCATACAGAAGAGAAACAATTCAGTTGTGATGTTTGTGGAAGAAAATTTCACTACAAGTCAGTTCTTCAAACGCATATGATTGTCCACACAGGAGACAAACGATTTGGCTGTCATGTTTGTGAGCATAAATGCAGCACAAAATCAAATTTAAAAATACACATGAGATCTCACACTGGAGAAAGACCGTTTGGCTGTGACATGTGTAAGAAAAAGTTCAACACCACATCACTTCTTGGAAAACATAAAAGAACTATGCACACACCCCTCCCCCCTCCAGGGCAAACAACAACTACCAGCAAAGCCAGCCCGTGTCCTAGGACCATGAGACCACACTCGCCTCCAGACCAAACCCCCGCTTCTGGCAGGACACAGAAAACAGAAGTGTAAAAATGACCTCACCAACCCACTCAGATGATTATGGCTGTGTTCCATTCCATGCACTGCATGCTTCGAAGTGCACTGATGACACACAGTACTGTCCCAAATCGAAGTGTACTTAGGGTTCACATTTCAAATGCGCACTTCGTTTGGGGCCGAATTAGCTTAAAATTGAGTTTTAATGCTTTGTATCCTTTGCTTTCTCCAATCAGCTAGAAGTCATTGCTCAACAGATAAGCAGAATTGGCAGCAGCCAAGTGCTGGAGAGGACATTCTTTAATGCATATAAGCACATATTTGTTCCAGCAAACAGGCTGGGATGAAGCAGCACTGTGTACTGTGACCACACATGAATTTTATTACATGCATCTGACCAGGATTATTTTTCCCTGACAATGTTTTAGTTTAGACACACATGTAAATAAAAAATAAATATAATCTAAGCACTGCGACAATTTTCTGTGATTTCTTTTCTATATGTCTTTGTATTTTTGGAATATTTGGATCAGTAATTGGATAAACAACATATGAAGTTGCTCAACAACGGTCTGGAGACAAATCTGTGATGCTCGTACCCTGGCTGTCTCATTTCACTTTGGAGTGCGCAGACTGTGGAGGACACTTCAGCCTCCGCAGTCTGCGTATTTTGAGTGTATAATGCATGGATTGGAACACAGCCAATGTGTTGTTTTTTGCAATTAAAATAGAGGGGCATTAACCACACCATGCTGGAGGCAGAGCCACGAATGTGGAAAAAGATTTATTCGCAAGTCTAATCTTAAAAACCACATAGTGAAGCACAGTGAAAAGGGGCAATTTAGGTGTGATTGTGGATAAAGTTTAGGCACTTTGCAGATCTTAACAAGCACGGGAAAATTCACTTGAGAAATTATTTAGCTGCCATATCTGTGGAAGAAGGTTTTTTTATCTGGGAGTCCAATCTTAAAAACCATATGGACACTCACACTGGAGATGAACCTTTTGATTGGGATTGTGGGTAAAGTTTTGTGTGTGAAACCGATCTGCGCAAGCACATGAAAATTCACGCTGGAGAGAAACCATTTAGCTGTGATGTTTGTGAAAAAAGGTTTCATTCCAAGTATAATCTTGAAAACCATATGCGGATTCACAATGAAGAGAAGTTGTTTGATTGTGATTATTGTGGAAAGACATTTAGGCGTGCTGGAGATCTGCACAATGACGTAAAAATCCACAGCCAGGAAAATCGTTTTGTTGTGACGTTTGTGGATGAAGTGGAAATCTGAGCAACCACATGAAGACTTTCTACCAAAAAAACCTTTTAGCTGCGATGATTGTGGAAAAAATATCCTTTTTATAAACATGATAACTCGAACAATTTTTACAATTTCATTTTGATACTCCATATACCTGTTTAGGTCCCTATGGGGACGACCTGAATCGACTTTCACAATTTTTAGATTTATGGTTTCCCCACCATATGGTGCTTTATGCATGAAAAATCATATTTTTGACTATATCCCTGGAACTATTTGTCTCACTGACCTCAATTCAAATGCAAATGAAAAGTCATTACCTCAGAATATATTTGATCATGACATCATACCCGTCCTGTTCAATATTTTCACAATTTTTTGTAACTAAGAAATCACTGTTTTGAGTGTATCTTTGTAAATATTTGTTAGATTAACCTCAAATCACTGGCAAATGACAGGTCGTGACCTCAGGATTCATCTGGGAATAACATACCTGCATGGATCCAATTCTAATTAGTTAAGGTATACAGTCTACTTTCTTTAGTACTGACTTCAGTTAGGCTCAATCAATAAATATCATTAATGTCTAGCTGGAAGGTCGAACCATAAGGCTCCTAAACTGATGTCGTTATGACCTTTAGTAAACCATCTGTTAAGACCTTGGTCTTGTTGTTGCCGAAGCAAGGCCGGCGTCTTTCTATTAGGGAACAGATTGACGCACGTGACCAAAGTCTTCAAACAAAGCTCCCCTATCTGACTAGGACAGAATAGTTCCAGACTTCTGTGGGACCACAAACCTTTGGAGAGATTCTCCCCGGTTTATAACCTCGTACCATGTCTGTGTGTCTTAATGTTTTGTCCCTTCATGTTTTAATGTTTAATGTATGTTCGACTTCTTTTATTCTTCATTATTAAATGTATATTCTTCTCAATCTAAAGAAACCAATGTCCTCTTCCTTGACAGGAATAACAGTCATCTACATGGCCATTATGGAATACATGGTTAATGGCACAGAGTGGGGATTGTGAAGAGATTCGGGCGCTGACTTGATCTCCGCTGCTTTGTGAAACAGGAGAAAATCTTGTCAGAAGCTGCATTTTTATTAAAGTGATATTTCTTAAATCTCCACGAAGTTCAATAACGATTCCAGGTGTTTCTATTGGATAATGTTAAGCCTAAAAGCTGTAATGTTTCTAAAATCCCATGCGATGATGTTTACAAGAATTATAGTTTATCCAGGTAGAACCATTTTCAGGGTTTTCCACAGATTTACCACATCTTTTCAAAGTCCTTCTCCCTCTTTTCCCTTCATAACTCCTTTGAAAACTCAGCATTTCACTGTTTATTCCATCAATGATGAAAGCTATGTTCATGTTTTTATTTCGGAAGGTAGTTGAAACACAGACAAATACGTAGAAGAGGAATAAAGTATAAGATCACTTTCACAACTCACAATGCCAAAAGTTTGCAAAATAAAATGTAATCATTTTTCAAGTCAAGTCAAGACAATAATGTCCACAAAGACTAAAACCAACTAAAGAAATTGTTGATTTTGCCACTTGATTGATTTTTTATGGTATTTGTTTCTAATATGATGGAGTTAGCTTTTGTTTGAAGTGATTTATCCATCCATTATCTACCGCTTTTTCCCGAACGGAGTAGGGGGGGGGGGGGGGGGGGGCTGGAGCCCCTCCCCGCTGTCCCAGGGTGGGAGGCGGACCCCCCCCTTGTCAGGCCCCCGGTCCCCCCCAGGGCCCCCCCCACAGAGAAAAACCCCTTCCCAAAAGCGAAAGA
>JBAMHX010029802.1:0-13645 GCA_037177515.1 Pseudomugil tenellus
TATATTTATATGTATATGTGTGTGTGTGTGTATATATATATATATATATACATATATATACACGCACACATACATACATATGCATACATACACTCATACACAGAATAAAAATTTGAGGCCCATACATACGTAGGAAAGATTGATGCTAGCAGTGCTGTGATGCAGAAAATACAAAGTGAAAAAGTGCTCACAGGTCAGTGAACATGCTCAGGTATCCCCCTCTACTCAGAAGGTCAGAGGCAAGGCCAGACCACAAGACCAGGACAAATGGCAGAAAGTCCCAAACAAGGACCCCAGCCACCCCAAGAACCCGGAGGCAACCTCCCCTACCCTAAAAGGCTGAGGATCCAACCAACACCTGCAGACGTCCAGGGCCCCAAGCTTGCCACCAGACAGGAGCCAGTCCGTCCCCCAGCACACCAGATGCCCCCCCGGGGAACCAGACCCCCATTCATGCACATAAACCCATCTACACAGATCTAACCCCTCCTAACCCAGTAGCACACACACATCTATACTCACCCCCAGAGCACTTTTCCGCCGCTCCACACACACCCCCATAGAAAGTCACACCCACACACACGTATAGTGACCCATCCACACCAATATGTTGGTAAACATTGCGAGGGGTCTATATGCTACACCCTTTAAAGCTGTCACTAGTGGATTTATCCCAACGCTCATTGCACTGAAAAGCTTAGTCCATGCCCCACCGACCAGGTGGGCCTCACCTCAGCCTTGTATAAATAGGGCTGAGGCCAGAAAGACTCCCTTTTTTTCGTCAGCACTGGAAATTCCACTGACCTAGACGACATCCTGGATGTTCACCCCTGGATGTCCACCCTTCCGGTCTCAATTTCAACCAACCTTCCCACCATTGGGCAGCTTGTATGAGAACTGACAGCCATTGAGAAGGTGTCTGTCACAGACACTGGCTGATCTGGGTTATCATAAAACCATGGGTACAGTTGGTGACATGATTGGCGATGTTCCATCTTACTTCTGTATGAGAGCGGCTTCAGATGCTCAGTTCAGTCAGTTTCACCCGCTGCCTCATAAACTACGGCATAGCCAAACTGGCACAGCCAAAATTGATATACCGACTCCCCGGTAACCTCTGATATTGCGAGGACTGACCTCTCCGGAGACTCTTAGCCAGCCTGTTCGGATCGAGCCCGCCATGGGTTGCCCGAGAGATCTGTCCGGGTGCAACGACAACAGTTGAAGCTCAAAAGAGCTGTTTTTGTAGTTCCAGAGCCACAGGTTGCAAGACCCCTGATGTCATAGATGCCCAGACTCCAATCTGTTACAAATATAGATTTGTTCATTTCAAATCCTTTAAGCTAAAAAATTAAACAATTTAACAATTTAAAAGCAGCTTTCTGTGGGTCCACTGCATTCAGACCAGATGCTGTTAATGCATTTATTGTTCAACATACAGCACACACAATGCAACACATTATTCAGTTACTTGACAATATTTTTTGCAAGGTAATTTACATACTTCCCTGAAGCTTTGCTGCAGGTCATTGTAAGAGTGGATATTACCTTAATGCATTTCCACATTTATGATGATGGTCTCATTATGCTGCAGACACTCTATGAAGGACAAGGGGGGTAAAATCGATAGAACATATGTATAAATCAAGCAGCACTGAAAGAATCCCCATCCGTTTAACCCTACCAACATCAGGAAAGACAAGAAAAGGAGTAGATTTAAAGAATTTAAGGTAAATTTATTCTAGCAGAGCTCAATGTTTATAATTCATATCTCTACCTATTAGATTTTCTCCAAGAGGCTTTCAGTGAAACAATGCCTCAGCACTTTTGAATGAATCTGATCACAGACTAAATGGAAATCTGTTATAAAATTTAATTTTAATAGAGAAGTTTGACTGCATTTTACATCACTTTGCTTTAGCAAGTTTGGTAGAATTATTTAGTTTCTTTTAACAGCAGGTCAGATATTTTTTTAGGTTTTGTTTTTAGAAGTTGAGGAATGGTAATTGTGGTGGTTATATATGCATGTCTGTGGAGGAATTATGCTGTGGATCAGAAAGAAGTAGAACTGATCATTTGTATTCATCTGTTTGCACAAGAAAAATCGACTTTTATATTACTTTGAAGTACCGGATACATAACAAAATGTGTCTGGTGAGGTAATGGGTCTTTACACAGGGAAGGAACAAAACAAACAAAAGCAAACGACACACTGTTGCACATCACACTCTCGAATCACTTGTCTCCAAGAAACTTGCTTTAACACACCTTAATGAAATAAATGGTTGTTAGCAGGCTGCAAAAAACTGAATCACGTGTTTGTAGATGCCTGTTATTCCTTTCAAGGACGAGGAGACTGGTTTCTTTAGATTGAGAAGAGTATAAATTTAATAATGAAGAATAAAAGAAGTTGAACATACATTAAACATTAAAACAAGAAGGAGACAGTACATTAAGACATACAGACATGGTACAAGGTTATAACCCGGGGAGAATCCCTCCAGAGAGCTGTTGTCACACAGAAGTCTGGAACTATTCTGCTCTAGTAAACCAGAGGCACCTTTGTTTAAAGTCTTTAGTTATGTGCATCAATCTGAGGGGTGTTCTTATACTATGACAACAAAACCGAGGTCTTGCCTAAACATTTCCCTGATGGAAGGACGCCGGCCTTGCAGATGGTTTACTAAGGTTAAAGTAATTGAGCTAATAAATGAAACTTCCCCAACATGTGAAAGCAGGGTTGCCTCTAAGACATGCAACTTTGAAGTGAAAAACAAATAGATGTGTACATTTTAACACAAAATCCTCCTTTTATTTATGTACAGGTTGTAAAGCGGATTAATCAGTTGCCCACTCCTCCTGCTTGCATTATGGTCATCCTTGTTTTGATGTAAATTGCCTAAATATATACACAATGTGCTACTATGTGCTTAATCCAAGAATTAAATTCAAGAATAAAAAGTAAACACTGGTGCATGTTTTTGTCTTTTTTCAGGCATCTCAGATTTATTGCACAAAGGAGCATCGTCAGCTGGTGTTGGAGATTGCTTGGAGCCAGTATCAGGGTGGTTATTCCATCATGCGATGTACTCCTGATACAGCATGAGTTTCGGGATCCGGATGGGCAGTCTGCTGGGTTTCTGTTAGATTTGTGTTCTCATATGCTCTCTTTTCTTTTGTTTTGTTATTTATATATCTTATGTTTTAGCAATCCCCATGCACTTTATTTTGTATTGTGTAAAAGAGCCATTATGTTGAAGGCCACTGGCAATGTACTTCCTACTTTTATCTCACTTCCTTTGCCTGCTGAAAATGTTACACAGTGTGGGAAAACAAGATGTCGGTGTTACGTTCTGATGCACCAAGTGAGAAATAAAGAGAAGAGAAAGAAGATCGTTTATCCTGTCATATTTACATCATGTCAGAAGAAGCAAAGAGTGCTACAAGATCAACAGTTTTTCTATCCTGGTCAGGTTCGCCCGCTGCTCGACTGAACCTTGACACAAATCAAGTCATCTTTGGATACATTTTTACATTGTGTGCTGAGTTCTTTGGGCACAGGGACAGACTTTAGCTGGTCAACATATCAACCAGGCTCAGGGAAGACCTCACTGAAAACGAGACGCATCAGCTCTGTGACATATTCTACAAAGTGTAAATACTTCAAGAATCTTTAGTCATTTATATTTTTTAACGTTTTAATGTATGTTTCCAAATAAATATTCTTCTTACTGTAAGTGGGTTTTGTTTTGACTGGACTTTGCTGTGGGTTTCACTTCCACTTGTGGCAAATTGCAGGCTCAAGAAACGACCGTGAGTGTTGTCGGAAAGTGTCATACTGGTGAACCTGAAGCTTCATCGCTTTGTATATTTGATGAAACAAGATGAGGAATTAGTTGCCTGATTAATACAATGTGTATATAAAAATAATATACTGTATTGTTGTATTTCTAGTACCTTTTCTATTTTTTAAAAGGATGCTCCTGAAAAATACACAGTTGCAGACAGCAGAAAATTGCCAACTCTCCATTACTGGCTGGCTGTCCCACTTTCGATTATAGAGACAATGTGGAAAGTTCTGTGTGAATGAAACAAACGCCTTAGCCTCTTAGCCTCTTTTTTTCTGATAGTCAAGGCTATTGTAAAACTTCTGTAAGAGAATGAAAAAAAATACTGTTCACTGCAGTATGTTTGTAATAAAAAAGAGCGCATGAATATGACAAAGGCATTAATTGAGTGTTGAGATGTAATATAAATAACACATGTGATTAAAGGGTGAATGAATGCGTGCGGCTGTGGTTCATACACAGCAGAAAACTCAAAATCACGACATAAAACGTTGGCTGCTTTATGAGGGGAATACAGCAAAATAGATGATAATGGGTGGATTGCAAAAATAAATAAAGGAATAATAAGACTACAACAAGTTTGTGTCTGATCTATTCCTATTTCTGCAGCGGATCAGATCAGCATAACTTCCCTGACTTCTAAATATGTTGTCTGAAGTGTCACACTGTATAAATAGCTATTTTATATGTACAGATGACAAATTGTCTGTTACATGGGTTGATATATCAGCACTTCAGTGCCGACGGGGCTAATTTCAGGATGCAACCTCCGTTGCAAAAACGCGCCTGGAGACATTAGTAAATAGCCCTACAGCAACAAAACAAAACGACATAACCTGTGCATACACAAACAGTATATTGTATTTGACCTTTCCAAGCCTAATGCCATCATACTTACCGCTGGTTCATCTGCTCCTCTGATAGTAGGAATCGCACCGTGGTAGAGAAGCATGTCACTTTTAAAGTCACACATTCATGCTGATGGGAACGTTTTTTTTTTTTACTTTAATACTTTTTTAAACAATTATTTCAATCCCCTTCTTTGCAGATGGGACATTTTGTTCCCTGGAAGACTGTTTTCATTCAGGCATGCAACATATACTGATTTGTATTTACACCACCCATCATTTAAACAGGTTTTTTTTGTATTTTTCTTTCAGGAATAAGGAAAAGAAAAGGATTAAACTAAGTATTTCTGCAGTATCAGAATTAACATTGACACAAAGATAACTGAATTCAATGCAGTAATTACTGATTGCATTTTAATGTCAGCTGAGGTGGCAGCAAGTGTGGTAACACTTTTATTTAAGGTGTCTGTATAAAAAAAAAACAATGGTTGCAATTAATCTGATCAGAAATATTGACCACATCAACAGTTTGTTTGTCACTAAAGATAATCTAATCCGAACTTGAAAACAGACTTTTTATTTGAGTAATTGGTTTATTTCACAAGAGATTTCCTGCTTCGGGCTGCATGGTGGAGGGTGATTAGCACTGTAGCGTCACTGCAAGCAGGTTGCCGGTTCGATCCGAGGGGGAGTGTGTGGAGTTTGCATGTTCTCCCCGTGTTAGCGTGGATTCTCTCTGGGTACTCCGGCTTCCTCCCACAGTCCAAAGACATGCACCTTGGGGATAAGCTGATTGGGGACTCTAAATTGCCCTTAGGTGTGAATGTGTGCATGGTTGTATATGTGTGTGGCCCTGTGATAGACTGGCGACCTGTCCAGGGTATACCTCGCCTCTTGCCCATTGTCAGCTGGGATAGGCTCCAGCCCCCCCCCCGCGACCCCGTTCAGAAATAAGTGGTAGAAAATGGATGGATTGCCTGCGTCATCAGTAAACTTGAGTTTGAGATTTTATTTTAAAAAGGGAGACGGCTCTTTCACAGGTCAGTTAAATAGAAACAACAGTAATAACAGACATGATTTTAAAATGAGGGTATTTTTTGGAAATTGTGCTTGATGTCTTGTAACGCTGAAGATACATGGAATATTGTTCATGACCTGCTGATGCTAACATGAATATACCCACAGTTTCTGTTTGCTAAAGTGTACAAACATATATTTCTCTGGTCGATTTAGCTACTTCACGAGTAACCCTGACAAAATATGTCTGCAACTGAAAGAGGAAGAGAAAAGGTACTACCGGATGCATTATTTTAACAGAGTTCATCCAAAAGGGAATTCCATAGTGCTGTAGATGTTTCCTTTTATATTCTATCAATACATACAAGGAGAATCTTGTTGAGGTCCATTAAAAAGACTGATGAAACAGTAAAGAGGACAAATGGGTGACGCAAGGACTCTGCAAGGGTGCACAAGTCTCTACCAGAGTGTCCTGTCCAGAGAATCAATATCGAATTCGAGCCAGCCAGATGAAGAGCTGTGATCTTTTGAATCACTTCTTTTGATCACCTGCTTGGCAAATTATGAAGCAAGAAGAATCGGAAGCAGCACACATCACAGATCGATCAGTGAAGTGTTGCCCCGGTTACGTGCTTCCCTGTGTTCGCTCAATAGAGCTTGCAGGGTCAGTGATCAAACGACTTGAGATGATCCAATACTGGAGCAGCATAAACTAGTAGATATATTGTAGTTAAAAGGAATTTCTTAATGGAGGTTCATCTGAATTCAAACAAATAGTGTCTAGTTCTCACTGAGGGAATAAATTTAGCTTGTTTTAAGTGAGAATGAATTGACTTTGCAAACTAATAAATTCATGTTTCAGCTTTTATTTCAACATGACCTTCATTTACTGTAGTTATGTTGCCAATAGTCATTATCCATAAAGCATAAGCATATCCCATAAAATCATAGCAAGGGTCATTGTGTCCTTTTACAGAGTAAAGCCTGAGACTTGCATCTGAGTAAAGAGTTGAAGTCAAGTGTTTTTAGGAAAGTGTTTTCACCACAGGTGCTGTAAAAATGTGGAACTCCCTTTTTCCCCTTTTTAGTTTCCTTCTCTGAAATTTAATACAATATATTAAAAATAAGCTTCTTCAGCTCAGCTCTTAACAGTGTCTAAAACCCAAATGCAGATCTGACTCCAGTAAAAGTTAAAGTCTTCAGTGTGGAGTTGTAATGGCAGCTAAAAATGACCCAAGTGAATGATGGAATGGCATTTCAAATGGGTGATTTTGAAGTTAAAAATATGAATGTATGCACACTAAGGCCAATCACAGAACTCATCGGCCAGTTGTGCATGATTAGTCTTTGGGGAAGGATGCAATACATAGAGCTTCAGTGCAATGATTAACAGTAAAGACCACACACACAAACTCAGACGTATGTAACTTGCTAATAATCCTCCAGGTTTGTATTGCAGAGAATAAATTGCATGCATAATGAAACATTAGAAGTTGCATTACACTGCAGCTTCAAAAGCCAAATCATGGGTATAGTAAGCTATTTTTTGTTTATTGAAGCAGGAAAACGAGTTAAGGGTAATAGGAGGTCCTGGAAAAACTGTTCAATACTAAATTAATTGTACAATACAAAAATCCAAGTCTCTTCTTCCGATGTTCCCCTCAAAACCATGCCTCCAAAGTGCAACGCTGGTTTCCAAAGAAATATAAATACATGGGGAGCATCGACTTACTTCAGTGATATCACTTTTTTGTTTTGTTTTTGAAGGGATATAACAACTAATTTATATGTTATAAACATTTATTAATATTTACTCATGCATATTATTGCATTAACCAGCTTTTCTTCATACATGTGATAGGTGTGTGTGTGTGTGTGTGTGCGCTTAACATAGGGCTTCTCACTTTACAATGAAGTACAAGCTGACATATGCCCAACTGTAAATATTTTTCTTTTTTTTAAATTAGGTTGATTAAAACTTTTATTTCAGCTTAACATATCTCACTCGCTTTTCAGAAGGCCAAGGTATCCCACCAAAGCAATGTGTTTGTTACTTTCTCATCACTTCCAGTCCTTCCTTTCCCTTTTAACTTGATGTTTCTTGCTCTTAGCTGCCGGAATGGAGGAGCGCAGAGAACCAACATTTTAAATTAGTTCAAAGGTCTTGTACTCAGTGTTTAGTCTTCAGATTACCTGAACTGATCCACTTCTGTCTGCTTACAGGGACACAACAGTGAGCCTTTACTTTTTTGTAATTCACATACTCTGACTTGTTTAAAAATGCAGTATTATCAACATATCTGACCCAATGTGAGTTATGTACTTGGAGCCTGCATTGATACAAAACTAACAGTAAGCTTTTTTCTTCCCCCCCGTCCCCTGTGATCCTTTGTACTGTATGTCTATGTGTATTCTTTATTAAGCGCATCTATGCAGTTCTTGCTGATAAAATCATGTTGGATCTGATCAGCTGGTCGAAAAATGAAATTGACCAAAACTTTTTCCCCTAGAGCGGCAAATGGGGACCCTGCATGTCCAAAAAGATATACCCGGCTGGGTACAGGAGGGATCCGTGGTCGACATGGAGAGCCCTGTGTCTCACAGTGATGTCTCTGAATGATTATCTTATCGGCTTATGATGATCGGTTGCCCACTGTTTGGAACTTAGCGGATATCTTAGAGCTGCTGTGGACTGGACAGACGCAGACAGCAGACACATGTAACTATGCTGAACACTGATGTCTTGCTCTGAAAAAGCTGAACCGCAAGCTGGATGCCATCGGGCAGACTAACTTGGAGTTTTTTAACTTCTTCCGGGCGCCTGTAACAACATGAAGTGGTGCGAGCTCGGATATTGGAAATTGACCATCATTTGGGTTTTTTTGGATTTGGAGAGATCAGCTAACAGACTGAGGGTCGGTAAACAGTGACCCTAAACCCAAATAGAATGCTATTATCTAATCTGGCTCCCTCTACGGCTTTGAAAATTTCCCGCTGGAAGTATTGATCACAGACGCTCTGACCCACTTCACTCATCCTAAATGTCTCCCCACTTCCGAAGCTTCTCGGTTAATACTGCGCTGTAGTATGGCTGCGACTGGCAGAGGGAGGTGCCCCCACTCCCCTCCCTCCCACAATGTGTCTTGTTTTTGTGAATTGTTCTTATGTGCGCTTTCATATTGAGGTGTTTTGCATCTCAAAGTATGCATCTGTACATGCTGAATAGAATGCTTAGCTTTTTTTCTCTCTTCTGATGTACCTCATGTGGTGTTTCTTCCCCAATCTGCTAAAGGGTGCACCTGTCAGGCTGCGTCCTCAGTCATCCTGATCCTGTCTGTTATGTGAAGCTATTTGTAATCTTGGGTTTGTTTGTACTGAAAGAAAATTCCAACAACTCGCTGTGGGGTCCTTAATAAAATTAATCTGAATAAATAAAAAGCAACCCATTTCACCTGTTGGCCAGCAGGCTGTCTAGGAAAAGAATTCCCATTATTGGGGGAATTAGAACAGGGACAGCACCAATATTGCGAGCTATTGCATATGAACTGGTAACAGTACGCCTGCTTTGTTGACCCACAAACACTCGACATACAAGTCATGTGATCAGTTACAAAAGCTGAGCATCTTTTCTGCCATAATGTCCTTTACAATCAAGCGTGTACCATAGTTTCATGGAGTATGCTAGCTAAGCTCCAGCTTCCACCTAATTGCCTTTAAATTAATGTTCCAAGCTTCTGAGTGAGAGGTGCATGGCAAAGGGGTTGAGGATGGAGGGACTAATAGCAAATGAGCTTGACTGATATTTTACCATCCACTCTTTGTGAATGGGTCAGTTAAAATGATTGAATAGAGTTTTTTAGTCAAGTCCACTCCACAGGTGACTAAAAATCGTTATTTTTGTGTTGGAGCCTTTTATTAATTGGCTGCAATAGGGGTTTGAAAGAAGCATCTCCTCCCTAACTCTAATTGGGCAATAGGTGCCCATGTCATATAATATGAAGTTGATGGTTGGAGGGTTGTAATAACAGCTAGCTAATGTCTTGCCTTACTATGGTTGTTATTAGGATCTTTAAAAAGGTTTAGTTATTTAAGACAGTGTCTTTTTTTATCAGCCACAACATTAAAACCTGTGTAATTTTGATTACATCCCTTTTAATGAAACCAAATAGCTACAGAAAGTATCTGGCACCGGGGATTTGTCAGTGAAATGTTTGGGTCATGTGGTTGGGGTAATTGCCGGGATTTTGAATTTTTGAGGCTTTACTAATTTGAATGTGATGCTGTTGGAGATGTTCCAGCTCTGCTTTAGAAGTAAAGGGATGTGCAACAAATGCATTGTGGGAGCAGTGTCGAAGAATGTTTTCACTTTATTTCTTCATGCTTTTCATGTTGTGTCTGATCTGTGCATAATGTGTTTCAACTGTTGCAGAGATAATTATAACTTAGTTATAGCTGTACGGATGAAGTCATTTTTAACGTTTAATGCAAAAGAAAGGGGACTAAATAATTACGCTCTGTTTATTTGAGTGGTAAAAACTTGTTTTAATGGATGAAAGTGAATTTCTGCAGTTTCTTGAATTCTACATTAATTCTGCTGTTTAATTTATAGTAACACCACGCAAACAGGAAGACAGAAGCTAAAGGGCACAGTAACATGTTCATTAACACCACTAGCTCTATAGTTGGAGAACCATGTGAAGGGCTAAGCTGAAATTATGGATATGATGCTTTAAATAAATGAGAAACTTGACCTTTTGCAAGAATTTTCAAATGCTAGATTTTTTTTAGCCTTGCTTCTTAATTTGAACTGGAATGTCCCTTCACTCCTTATCACAAGGAAAATTTCACTGAACATTTTATTCAAACAGTGCTGAAAACATCTACTTCATAGTTGTTAGTGTTTTACGTTTATAAAATATTGTCTCTTTGCATTTCAATATTACATAAAATTAATTCACATACTGCATTTAAGTAGACCTGATTACAACATGATGATTGTTTTTCTATTTAGTTATTTTAAGTAAAGGAAACAGATCTTATGCATTCACATTTTTCCCATCTCCCGTCTTCTGACGCTTATGTGGAGATAGCGGGGGCTACAGCCTAAGGAGGGAAGGGTTAGAATTCAAATTTTTATTCAATTCTTTCAACAAAATGGTAGATGTTTCATTAACTGTATATAGCATAATTTGGGTCTTTCTTGAGTTCCTAACTTTTTTTTTTAATTTATCCTCCATTATTTATGAAGATTCTAACACTTTTGTCTAGCCCTACATTTAGAGGATGACTGCAAGATGGTCCATTTGATACATCAGTCATGTGGGTCATGAAAAAAGCCACAATAGTAAAGGTTTAAAACGTGAAAGCCTTGCATGCGTAACAGAAGACTAAAGGGCCAAAAAAACAATGTTTGGAATTTAGATGTATTGGAATGAAGAAGTAGATTGTACTAGAGTTAAATTAAGTAAATTGGGTCTTTAAGTAGTGTAATTTTAACTAATTAAATGGCTGTTTAGACACTAGCTACAATCAGAAAATTAAACAACCTTACTTTGACACTGAAGATCGGGAAGAGCTAACAGCAACAGGAGTTAGGACATGAAGTAGCCCAGGTGAAGTCCTCAATTAACTTAGCAGGATGCAGCCCATCTGAAATTTCTGAAGTTACTATGGCCCTTCTCAAGACTGTTTTACATCTTATGTTGCTTACAGTACATTTATATTTGGGATAAAAAAACAGTCTTTCATGATCTTGCAAGATGTCCTGCCTCCAGCGGGGCCACAAGAATCAAATATTTTAAAATAAAGTGCATAATGGAAGTGTATTGAAGATTTTTATAAATAAAATGTACTGACTAAATTTGGGGTGTTATAACTTCTTTGTTGCTGTCTGAAACATGTTTTAAGTTACATTAAAGGCATCGATTTAAACATTTGTTTTAATAATGCATTAACAAAACCGCAGACTGATTTAACCAATGTCGACATTTTGATCACCCTAGAAATAACATCAAACTCATGTCTTCGTAAAACATACTTTTTTAAAAATAATACACATTTGAATGCTTTTGTGCAGGTTCCTGATTGCAACATGGGAAATATTTACAACTGATAACTGACAGTTAAACAAACCAACCTAAGCTTTAAAGACAATTGTACATATGTTGTACTATGTAATGGATGCAAACTTGTAAGATGGAGATTAAAGAACACATCATTAAGTACTTGCGCTTAGCTCACTTGCTGTTACTCGAAAAAAAAAAAAAACAGGGCCTTTTCTTCTGATATCGTGATAGTTTTATTGTAAAAACATGAAACTTATAATGTTATCATGTCATACATTCATGATTTTACAACGAATTGAAACAATTTTACATGACAAGGTCCCACATTTTTAACATATTTTGGATGACAACTTTTCACTTCTAGAAGTCAGCCATGTCATGCTAGAGGATCTTTTGTTTATCCATCCATCCATTTTCCACCGCATATTCCCGAACGGGGTCGCGGAGGGGCTGGAGCCAATCAGGACGAGAGGCGGGGTACACCCTGGACAGGTCGCCAGTCTATCACAGTCTTTTGTTTATTTGTTTGTTAATTATGCTTAGGCAACATGACATGAATTTAGAAACATTTAATTAAATAATTTGAATTACTTTGAATGCTTAACTATAAATGAATGATCTATCAGTTGCATGGATTTATTCAGGACATTAAAATGTTTATTTTGCATTTTAGATTCATCATATACATAAATATTTGCATGCAGGGATAATGTTCAACTATTCAATACAATTAAACGACTAAGTAGCACATTTCATAATTAAAATGATATAATTGAGTTAATTCCTCCAAGAAATTATACTTGAAGGTTTATCATGTTGGAAATGTCGGTTCTCTTTTAGGATTATTTTTGGCAACATCTATTATATATTATTATATAACAAATCTGGCAAATTTTACAGAGGACCAGGAATGAGAAGACAAGACAGACTAGTATACCTAAATAGAAATCTTTTTTTTTTTTTGGGGTTTTACTTTGACTCGACAAGACAACCGTCACATGGTATATTTTAGGCCACCAACCTCACTGTCAACAGAATTGATGTATTACAGCAGAAACAACCACACAGCATGATGGAAGCCCTCATGAGTGCTTAACAGTTAGCTTTTCTCTCAAGCAGATGTTTCACAAAGCGTCAACATCTCTAATGATCATTAATGAAAAATGGTTCTGAAATATTCATAAAAGTTCAGAAACCTTGCTTTTAACAATGCATAATTGAATTCAATAAATGAGCCTAGTAAATCTGAGTGACTGCATACTTAAGATATTCTTCATCAGTCTTTTCAGAATATGAAACCCATATATCATATAGATTCATTACACATAGAGTCAAACATTTCAACCATTCATTCCTTGAAATATTGATAATTGTGGGTTATAGATAACAAAAACCAAATGTAGTGTCTCAAAAAATTAGAATATTACATAAAATCAATTTAAAAAGGATATTTTAAACAGAAATATCAGGCTTCTGAAAAGTATGTTCTTTTTCATGTACTCAATACTTGGTTGGGCCTCCATTTGCATGAAGTGCTGCATCAATGCGGCGTGGCATGGACGCCATTAGTGTGTGACACAGTTGTAATGGAAGCCCAGGTTACTTTGATAGCCTTCAGGTCATCTACATTGTTGGGTCTAGTGTCTCTCATCTTCCTCTTGACAATACCCCACAGACTCTCTATCGGGTTCAAAACAGGTGAGTTTGCTGGCCAATCAAGCACAGTAACACCATGGTCACCGAAGCAGCTTTTGGTTCCTTTGGCAGTGTGGGCAGATGCCAAGTCCTGCTGGAAAATGAAATAAGCATCTCCATAGAGCTTGTCAGCAGAAGGTAGAATGAAGTGCTCTAAAATTTCCTGCTAGAT
>JBAMHX010029804.1:0-13622 GCA_037177515.1 Pseudomugil tenellus
GCTTGACAATATGACAAATGACTCCCCACCTGCACTGTATATATGAGCACTGTAATTTCACCTTTTGCACAAAAAAAAAAAAACAAAGATTGTGTTCATGACTTATGTGGACAGGATTTCCAGGTGCAGCCAAGGTGTTGACGGGATCTGGTTTGGTGACATCAGGATTGGGTCTCTGCTCTTTGCAGGTGATGTGGTTTGGTTGGTTTTATTTGGTCGTGATCTACAGTTCTCACTTGAGCAAATCACACAAACTCACCAGTGGAAGGGACTGGACAAAGAAAACACCATCCAATCTTTTTAACAGGCCAGTTCCGAACAATTGAATGGAAAAACGTAAGTGCCATGTGTCCCTCATCCTTCTGCATGTGCACCTTTTAACCCCTTAATGCTGAATGTATAATACATACCATCTCTGAGACATTTTGCATCACTTTATGGTAGAAACTTTATTCAAAACCCAGTTGCACACTATATGATACTGGTCTCCTGCCCCCTGGTGAACACCAGAAAGCAATATTTTGACCTATCACATGGTAATAAATGGTAAAAATGGGGGTTTTCCCAGATTTATTTAAAGGGCCATGAAAATACTTCCAATTTTAAAAATTGGACGTTTCTGAGCATTTGTTCTTATATAGGCATTAAGGGGTTAATGTATGAATGTTGCACTCTCAGTGGAAGCAAAGCAAGTGGCAGAGCTTGGCTGGCTACATTAACTATGCTACATACATTTCACATTCCTGTGCCTCAGCAGCTAGTCCTGAAGGTTGGGCGTGGGGGGGGTTGGGGGTGTCTGAAAACATTTAAATTGTATATTTTCTATAATGCAACTCAGTGTTTTTCCAAAATTTCACAGTTCCTTTCAACAGCTGCATTTCATGTCATGGTGAGATTTAATCCTTTTGACATTTCTAACCTGCAGTCGAGTCCTTTTACTGCTCTGACACATAGTATTATCACTAAATATGCATGTCTGCCACATTTTGGCACTTGTCTGATTTGAAGGTTTAAACCTTCCTCTTGTGGCGCTACCTCGGCAAAACAAACACACAGCAAACTGTCACCTTACTTTAGTCATGATGACATTTATTCAGTGTAAGAAAAACTGTTTTCAGAGACCACAAATCCATTTAAAAACTGAATGATTAAATAAGAAAAGAATACAAATTCCCATCAAATAGAGGTATATAGAAAATAGAAAAGGAATATATACTTTAAACTAAAACCTCACAGCTCCAGCTGCTCATACATTTTAGTTTCTACTCACTTAAATATTCAGCAGAGCAATATGTTTGTTTGTTTGGTAGATATAATAAAATAACGAAAATCGTACAAGTACTAACAGAATATCCATCGCTGAAGTGCTTGTTGTATGTTTGCAGAGAACTAGAAAACAAGATCTATGCCGTCGTAAGAGGCATAGAGCTCTATTCCCGAGCACCCCCAATCCTCCAATAGACACAATACAATAATATAAAGTTACACATGTATTACCCTGTAACTATGTTAACAAGTCATCTATATTTATTAATTGAGCCTCATTGAACTCAATAATGAAGAAAGTAGACTGTAGACCTTAACTAATTAGAATTTGAAGCAGGCAGGTATGATGCCATTTCCAGAAGCATCCTGAGGTCAAAACCTGTCATTTGCATTTAATTTTAAGTTAATCTTACAAAAAGTAACAAAGTTATGGATTGAATAGTCAGCAACAAAGCTCCACCAGGTGTGAAAACTTGGAACCAGCTCGATATCAAATCAGGACAGGATGCATCCTGAGGTCACAAACTGTCATTTATGCTTGATTTGAGGTCAATGAGAGAAATAGTTCCAGAGGTATAGCCATAAATCAGATTTTTTCCTGAATAAAACGCCACCTGGTGGGTTAATCATAAATCCAATAATCGTGAAATTCAATTCAGATCGTCCTTTTGGGGACCTAAACCGATATACTGAGTATCAAAAACCAATTAAGATAAATGTTCGAGTTATTGCGCTCACACGAAGGATATCTGGCCGCAGTGGCATTATATCCCGACACTCCACGTTCGGGATATAATAAGGATTCTTGTGCATAAAGCACCACCTGGTGGGGAAACCATAGATCCAATAATCGTGAAATTCAATTCAGATCGTCCTTTTGGGGACCTAAACCGATATACTGAGTATCAAAAACTAATTGAGATAAATGTTCGAGTTATTGCGCTCACACGAAGGATATCTGGCCTTCGTGGCATTATATCCCGACACTCCACGTTCGGGATATAATAAGGATTCTTGTGCATAAAGCACCACCTGGTGGGGAAACCATAGATCCAATAATCATTAAATTTAGTATAGGTCGTTCTTTTGGGGACCTAAACTGGTATACTGAGTGTCAAAGTCCAATTGTGAAAATAGTTATCGCGCGGTGGTGGACACAGCGGCGAAACCATCATATCCTGACACTCCACGTTCAAGGATATTATAAAGTCAGACATGCATATAAAAACTAATAAATATCACTTATATAAATATTTATTTAAATATTAATATATATAATACATAATAAGTTTGATCATATAAATAATTTTAATAAATATTACATTAAACTAATTTAATAATATTGCATTGTAGGATTTGTGGAAAAATTCATCACCTAATTGAAAAAATCTTTTTGTTGTTGTTTGTTTTAACAGAAAACAAATCAAACTTCTGTTTAAATTTCATTACATCCAATAACATCACGGCAAAACGGAAAACCACAAAACGGAAAAATAACTATTTCAATGCCCATTTTCAGGATCTCTGTAAACAACGCTGCCTGAAGTCATATTTTCCTCTGAAGTCATCATGTAACATTTATCTGACATATGAGGCATTGTAACGTCTCTTTTGTGTCGTAAGGAAATTTCTCCTCCCGAAGTTAAAACTGATCTCAACTGAGCAGATCAGCTCCATCCTTTTTTCTGCAGATGATCATGTGTAGAACAGCTCAGCGACAGAAGCACAGACACAGGAACGGAGATCCAGTTTTCTCTGTGGCACAGTCAGCTGGTGATGGACCACTGGGCAAGGCTTCCAGCACCTCCCTGACTTTCTGTTTAGATAGACCTTTCCATCGTAGCAGAGCTGGAAGTAGCCGCAGGTCCTCGCTGCAGACACTGACACAAAAACAAGACTTTGATAACATGCACTTCATCTGTGAGCATGTTCAAAAAGTGTCCCCTTGCGTGCAGATGTTTGGATTGATTTAAAACTCGTATTGTAAATGAGGCTGTATAGTAACTTAAATCAAAAGGGAGGATTTTCTTTTTGAACAGGTTTCTACATCTTAGAAACTCCACTTTTGGATTGAGTTAGCTGACCACAACTAGATTGAACTAGCATTGTACATTCGCATAATGTGACGTAAACACAACATAGATGCAATATAAAATCATATAATTTTGTGTTTTTATCAATAAAAAATAGCACAATGAAGTCATTCTAAACTATTGATAATCATTTCACACCAAGGACTTAGTCTAAAATTTTGACAAAACACAATATTATGTTGAAGACACTAGTTTAGCACCGTACAGTAACTTACCTGTCTTCACAACAGTCCAACTGTAGCTTCGCCACAGTGAGCTTTAACCCTTCGATGTCTTTGCTTGCCAACACCTCTGGGATTTTGCACAGTATCAGATTCCAGGGCTGGACACCAGGGGCCTGGTTGCACATAGCGTCAGGAAGTTATAATGATGTCAACATTAAGATTAAACCGCTGCTTACAGTGAATCACTCATAATAGTTGCTCTCACCAGCTGGGAGAATATGTAGTGAAGATAATGTGCATCGCATTGGATTCTGCTCCCATCATCAGAAATCCAGAGTCTCAGCTTGAACCATCTCTTTTTAATGAGTTGTTCCAGGTAAGTGTGAGAAAAGATCCTATAAGCTTCATTCATCACCATCTATATGACACAAAGACAGAATTCAGTTTGAACACAACATACGGGAGGTCCATTTAAATCCAACAAAGGAAATGTAGACATAAAAGTACAGAAAACTGTTATTTACGGGAATATTCTCACCTTTTGCTCATCCGAAACATATGACAGAATTGGGAAGTGAGTGCTCAAAGTTTCCAGCTGAAGATCGTTCTGTTTACCTGACTTGAAATAAGTTTTAACACCTCTCTGCAGGGCAGAAGACGTGTTTTTATTAGCGATCTGAAGAAAACTTATATCCCAAATGATCAAAACAACAGTCTAAAAAAGTACCTCCGCAATGTCAGCCATTATTTCATTCAGAAAGTTTAAAGTGGAAGTCTCCAGGTTTTCCAGAACCTCCTCAGTTTCCTTTAGAACCCAAAACTGTGCATACTCCCTAAACCGGAACAATAGAAATAATGTCAGAACTGCACATCTCCTGCTACTCACCATGTATTTAAAGACCTGCTCCACACTCACTTGAGTTTTGTGCACGTCTTCAGAGTCTTGAGGAAGAGTATTGTTTCTATCTTTTCGTTCCTCTCTTTCCAGTTCTGTACTTCTCTGCTGAGAAGCTGATTCTGCTCCACTGCATACCTTCATAGCAAAAACAATGTTCATAACACAATGTTTGATCAGTTTTGTGTCATTACAAAGCAGTTTTTTATTTCTAAATCAGGATGAATGAATCACTGGCTTTCCGTCTATAAACTGAATCACCTCTTTACAAACTGCAGCAGCTCTGGGAAGCAGATCTTCCTCGCTTCATCACACAGAGAAGAGCTGATGCCTTGGGTGCACTTTAACTTGCCATCAAAGCACTTCAACAGGAACAAACAATAACTTAAATATCTAGCAATGAGTTAACAGCTACCAAGTTAACATAAATTGTTTATACCAGTCATTATTTTACTGCAACTGTATGTAGAACATCTTACCTGAATAACGTCCACATAAAGTCCAATATACATTTCTTCATCGTGACACTTTTGGCTACTGTGAGTCTGCAGGATTTTGTGCAATGGCTCACTGATTTCTTTCTAAAGACACAAAAATAAGAAATATTGTTAGATGGATCCTGTTCACACATCACGTCTTCTCTTGTATGAACATTTCAGGCTGAACAGTAATTTCCAAAAGAGAACTTTAAGATCACCAGCACCCACTTTAACCTTCATGTGCACAGTTTCCTCTAATTCTCTGAATCTGTCCATGATGAATGTAGATGGTGGGTTCTTTTCAATTTTGTGTAGAGGAACATTTTTCTACTTTTTCCACAATTCCACTGTGCATGTTCACATCTGAGAGACTCTGCCTCTCTGAAATGCTCCTTTTATACCCAGTCATCTAAATAACCTCATTAGTTTTTAAATGTTTATTCAGTTTTTTTGTGTGAAACACTTTGAAAAAGTTGTTCTGGCCCGATTCCAACATGAAATGCTTCCCATGATATGAGAAAATGCCACAGTTTATGTTTTATTATATTAATAAGAATAAAATATGGATTTTATATGATTTGCAAGTAACTGCATGCTGAATGTTTTAGGAACTGGAAAAGAGCTGTTAATACTTATCCTTCCAGGTTTTTCCTTCAAATTGCATCAAATAAACTGGGTTCGAATGAGGTGAAGAGAAAGTAAAATATATTTAATCAGTGTTTTTCCTGCAGCCTTTTTTAAGAGGCATGATTATGCATGAAAAAGTCAAAATACAATTTTAAAAGTCATGGTAAACAGAATGAACAGAACATGAACTTTATTTTAGGAGAATTAATGAAGACACCTTAACAAACAATATGCACAGATTTTTTTTCCCGGTAAAATACTGTCATACAAGATTATTGCCATCCACTTTAAACCAATATGCAGATAATTAACCCTTTCCTGTCCCTAACACTGCAACAGCTGCATTCTTACCTTCAGACTTTCATACAGTTTAACCTTTGCTTCTGCTTCCCATTTATCCAACAACCTCTGGTCGGGGTTACCAAGCATGTCCTGACTAGAAAAAGACCATAAATATCATGTCAGAAAAGCAGTAGATCACTTCCACTTATTCTAGACAATAAAACATTTTGAACAAAATGATTTGATTTATGATTAATGGTGCATGATGTGGGATGTCATCATGGCATTTACTTTGACAGAAAAGCACACCTGAATGTGTGTTTTTGCACAGATAAATCAACCAGATAAGACCTGATAAGGTTTTACACTGTGCCCACTTTTACAGCAGGTAAGTTGTATTTCCTCTTTCCTATAAACAAACTATATTTGTCAGAATGATTGTCTGCAGCAGGTATCCTGCTGTTTTTACCACAAAGTGGTCTATATGTATCTAATATGAAGCATTAGGCATTAAAGGGTTAAATCCTGCTCTCTGGTGCTGTCGATTCTCATTTGCAACATTCTCAAGTGACTCTGAACTATATCACATGCAAAGAGAAAAGGTTTGACAGATACGTACCTCAGGTATGTATCTGAGAGCCAGTTCATCAGCTGGAGGCAGTGTGTGGATGAGTTGATGTTCTGGAGCAGATTATGGAGGTGAGCAAACATCTGATCATGACAACAGCTGATCAGGTATATCTTCATCTCTCCAGCAAACAACGCAAGCATCTCAGACAAAGTTTTGTTCACATCTGAAAGATGCGGCAGCAGGTTCTGATCCAGTTGTGCAGGAGGTTTCGGGAAGCTGTCACACACAACCTTTGAAATGTCTTGTTTGCTGTTCTGTGTCCGTGAGTCCGGCTGCACAGACCGTCCGTTGTCAGGGGTTAGGAAAAGTCTCTGCTCCTCAGCAGTGTTGAAGGCGTGATTAGCCATGGGGTTTTCATACTCGTAACCTGCATCGTCATAAGCAGAAACTAAGTCAATCTTAGAAATTCATTCATGTTGTTTCTGCTGTAAAAAGCAACAGGAACAAATTACAAACCATGAAGACAGAAAGAATGTAAACATGTGACTCTGAGCTCATTTAGAGGCGTGACAGTCCACACACTCGTATGGCCAATCGGCTTGCTACATTTGTAACCTGTATGACGTCATGAGGAAGGAGGGGCTTAGAAATGCCGATTACAATAACACAATAAAGAATGAATGGCCTTTCCTCTAAAACCAAACAGTCTATTTGGCATCATGCTGTCGGGCTTCAAAGGAAGTGATAAAGTTTGCCTTTTAAGAGGTAGTTATGTGGCTTCAGTTGTAAATGAAACTAAAAGTGAATGTGTAGTGGGTCAGACTGGAGATGAGGCAGGTCTTCTTAACACACCAAACTCCTGAATCTCTATAGAATAATCTCATTTATTGATCTTACTGTTTTTAGAAACGAATAAAACTTACAACATACTGAGAAAGCTTAACTCTGAAATCACTGATAGGAAGGTTTCTGCAGTTGAATATAAAGTGTTTATTTTTAGGATAACAAATGACTAACATTGCTTGGTACTCCCAAAGTACTGCTGTTTTGCCCCCAATAGTACCGTTTCTAACTCATATAGACCAGAACTGTGTCTGTAGGAACAGCTTGGCTTGTATAAGGTACAAACGATTGGTTAATCCTCATAATTCTCTAATTATATATGACATTTGGGGGAGGGTTGCTCCATTGTGTGACCTGTATGGCTAAAGTCCTTCCTCATACATCCAGACTGACAATCTCTACCTGCCTTGCAATCAATAACAGCTTATCAAAACAGAAGAACGGGTTTATTTACAGAGGAAGCCTACACAATCACTCACACCAGAGGGAATTCCAGGAATGTCTCAAGAATAAAACCCATACGCTATCTGCACAAAACATCCCGAAATGATCCAAAGTTTGATTTGATTCTCAGTAATAATCAGGTAACCAATTGATTCTCAGTAATAATCTTCGGCTGTTTAGTAGTAACGCTGCCAGAATCCAGCTTTACAGTCACGTGTTGCCTTTTTGCGGCAGCCTCACTCATCTTTGTGGTTTACTGTGCTCACTGTGTATTTACAAAAAGCATAAAACTATATTTTATAAGTGAAAAAGACCAAAAGATTGCTGTTATTTATTATTTTATAGTTAAGTTTCCAGCAATTTAAAGTTGTACTGTTCACATTAAGTGTTAAACAACGGAATATTGACATGTTTTCAATAAAAGAAATCTAATCCAGTCTGTTTAGATGTATCTAATATGATGCATTAGGCATTAAAGGGTTAAGTCTCGCTCAGGACACGACTGGTCACATACAAAAAAAGCTTTGTATAAAAGCTGCACACAAACAGGCTGTAAGAACAATGATAGTTGGAACAGGCTCTCACCATCCTGACTGTTGTTCTCAGTTAAAGGCTTATTGCTTCTCCTTCTCTGATGTCTCTTCTTCGTCTTGGCCCACACTTTATTCACCTTTACTTTGAAATAATTCATTGTTTAGCGTAGGAGATACTCTGTTCCTTCTGAGAAAAATATTAGCACTGCATGGTGTTTATGTGCCAGCAGCTTTATATCCATGACAGAGAGGGGTTTTCCCATAGCACCTAAACACAACCTACTTTCACTTTCATCATTGCATCATCTTGATTCTTTATAGTTGTAGTACGACAAAATAAGAAACAGTAGGAACTATAATGCTGTTATTACAATGCTGTTATTATTATTCATCTATATAGTAGTTAAATGTAGAATTTGTAATATTTTGATCATTTTTAATCATGAAGAAAAAATTTGGAAAATGAGTCTCACTGTGTATCCACTTTGCTGAATGTTTGCAGAAAGAAATGATCAAACTTAAATATTTATTATCAGACAAAGAAACTCACCAGAGCACAAATACTGCATAAAGTTAATGGGAATTTCTATTAAAATAAAAATATTATAAAAGGAGTTTTTCTCCTTAGCAGGCCTGCAGAAAGTTAGAAGGAGGACGTAAACAATGAGTAATCGTTTAGTAGCTTTTCTTTAAAACAGTTGGAGGCTACTGAGACAATATGAAGCATTTAGCAAAGGACAAAGTTTTCTTTCCTCTTTGTCTCTTTTTTATCTTCAGTGTTTTCATGCTGAGAGGAAACTATCACACAGTTAAAATGCTGATGCAGTAGAGCAGATCTGTACTGGAATGGGGACATGAAAAGCTGAGATGCCCCCGTCTATCACATCCTGATTATTTAATTTTGATATTTCTAATGCAGTGAGTCCTGATCTATGTTCATTTTGCTATATAGTAAAACTGTTTGCTCTGCTACTGTGATTAGCACATATTGTTCATTAGTGCCTGCAGGAATCTGAGGCATGCCAACCTGCTGATTCATGAATGAAAGGTGCCTTTAGCATGCACTCATTATGACTTCTTCACTGTTATTAGCTTCATGTATTTTCATGTTTAAAAGCCCTTAAAATGCTCTTTCCAGTCTTCTGCTCCCATTAAAAGGCTGATTAACATGAGGGTTTAAATCAAATCAGCTATATAATGTAAAGTAAAGTTACCATTTACAGTTATGAAAATACTAATTCAAATGCAACCTCGGACTATGATTGGGAGGAAAATCTTCCTGCACAAGCCTGCAAGTGAAAATCCCCACAAATTCCATGATCTCCTCATTCACATTAACCCACAGCATTTTTAAGTGGTTGTCCTGCTTTCATGTAAAGGCTGAGAGGTTTCATCATTCCTGATAGTAAACACAGAGTGTTTGTTCATACAAACCCACTATCTAAAAGCAAGTTGCACTGAAAAATCTGATTTAAGATTAATTAATAATCAATTAATACAACTATTTTTATATTTGTTTCAAAATGTAAAGTTCTCATATTTGCAGCGTTGCATTGCAATGTGGTTACTTTTCCCTGGGTGGACTAGAATTATTGTAAACGTCTCATGGGTAAATTATTAGGCTGCTAAAAAAGCAGGTTGAGGAAATATAAGTGTACAGTGTGTGCATTCTGAATTTGTACCACAAGACACTGAGTTAAAAGGCTAAATTGTCACTCATCTCATCCATTTTCCTTAAAATGCTTTATAATGTAGCTTTCTTTTCAGTGAAAGTGAACAGATAACCTTCAGGGCATGATGCAACAGTTCAAACCTGAAAAAGAAAGTTCCCGAGCGTTTTATCATTTAGAGCAGATGAAATATTTAAATCCTTGAATGAAAACTCTGATGACCAACACATGATCCAATAAAAATTTGCTCATTTATTTTATATATACTGTATTTGATAAGGAAATTTCATGAATGCTTAAAAAATTCCCGCTCTGCCTCAGTAAGATCCTGACACTGCATCAGGATCTGGAATTGTCCTGGATCGTGTCTTTCACACATTGTGTTGTAGATCTGCTGCAAAGAAGTTCAAGGGCTGCACAGTGAATGGAAAGCTGCAAAATGAGCCCGGATCATCAGCCCCCCCCATCAATCTGCTCAGCTGTTGTTATGAGTTGCTTGTTTTTCTATATGTGTGTCCTAACATCTCCTCTAGGTTTAGTCCATACAATGTTCAACAGACTTGTGATTCTCTAATGAAGCTGTGCTGCCGTGTTCTTTTAAGAGAAAAGAGCTTTTTAATGCTTCTTATTGTCATGTCATCCTAAGTCATACCTACAATCTGAAAGGAAGCTTTCATTTTCTCATTTTTTTCTTTATTCATTCTTTTCATTTTCTCTGAGTATTGCACAGTTGGACTTGGAAATTAATTTACTGGGACGTCCACTGTGGTGAAGACTGGGATTATTTCAGATGTTTTATTTGCTTTTCACTGTTAGATAATGGGATTCTGATCATTTGGAAATTACCCCAAAACCTGTTTTAGATCGACAGACATCAATATTACAGATGTTTTTCCTTCATGTCATTGTGTTCAAGGGTCCACAATGGGAACCACTTCTCTTTAATGGAAGTGGTCAAACTACCCGTTGATGAGTACTGAAACCGTGCATTTGATCAGCATGACCAGGTGGGAGTCGTGATGACATAATAATATCCCCTACACTCCATATTCAGGGATATAATTAGATGCTGTGGTGATGTATTTAGTTTTTAACATACTACTTCTGGGTATTTGCAGGTTTTTTGTTAACCAAAAGTTGAAACTGCAAATTTTAAAACGCTGAATTTGGATTATATTTACTGTAAAGCCTGGTAAAGATTAAATCATTAATATTGCTTTTTGTTATTAAATATTCTAATGCACGAAACTGGAAGGGAATGAAGTTGTACAAACTCCTTTTCTTGTTCCCATTACCGTGTCCTTCCTCAGCTAAAACCAATCAAATTTTCTGAGCACCTCTATCAGCCAATCATTTCACTGCTGTCAGTTTTAAAAAAATAGCTTGTTGCTTGTGTTCCTTTCATGGATACAACGCCCCTCCCAAGTTATTTTCTTTCTTTCCATCGAATCTCATTTCAAACACTGAGCACAGTAACTCCACCCTAACGTCTCTCCGTAATGACAGAACAGGTTTGTCAGGGTAAATTCAGAATACCATAATTAATTTCCTCCTGCGGCCATAACGGCATTGGGGGACTAGAAGGGACATTCCTGCAAATTCCCCATATAAAAGGTTTTATAACTTTGCTGTTAAAGTTAAGCATTAATGGCAGGAGGAATGCTCTGTGGTGGTAATTTGTTTGTTTCTACTTTTAAAGCTGTATTCGAGATATGGCAGCTCAGAGTCCAACTTAAAGAGAACTCAATGTCAGGAGTGGAAAATACCAGGACAAGTATAGCAAGTGTTTTTCTCAAATTTGCTACAGATATATATTTGACATATTTAAAACACAAATCAGGATTGTTTAAAAGTTAATGGTTCCTAATTTTAATCTTGCATACCACTGAAATCACACTGATGTTACAGTTCTTACAGCAGACAGACAGATAGATTCTACATGTCTCGTTCTGACTATGAAAACTGATAAAAGACAGAATCCATATGACCCGAGGGGTCTGGTGGGTTTATACAGGGTTCATTCAGAGCTTTAAACTATTGCTATGTTTAGTAGTTTTTCAGACCCCCCCAAAGAGGCTATTTTAAGAAAAAGTGCCAGCCAACAAGTTTGATGGGTTTTCTGGTGATATTCTAGAGCTTTGGTAATGTGTGAGCAAATATAGTTTACTCTGTTAGCACCAGCGGCTGCTGAGTAAGCACCTGATTGCGTTGGCCCTTTACCTCGTACTAAAGCCGTTAACCATATATACATATATATACATATTCAATGGATGTAATATTGTTTTGCACTTCCCGGCCACTGTAGATAGCTGCTTTATTTCACTGTTAGTTAATTGTTCTTCACCTCTTTTATTCCAGGGATTTGTGGTTATTCACAGTCTGTAAATAATTAGTCAGGAAATTTTAAATCTAATGTTTATCTGCTTTTCTTTCCTCCTATTACACAATTAAAATGTGTCCCGTTTTGTGACATTATTGGTATGTGAGATCTTTCTGATTGCATACAATAGTGCAAAGTTGTAATAGCAGTAAGATGTGGGACATGCCTGTGGGACGAGCCTAAAGGCCTGGTTGTAATTTGAACCTGGGGAGCCTGACGTAAATACAACACAGTACACCAAGGGATGAAATGGAAAGAACAGCAGACAGACAGTAGAAACTGAAAACCAAAAACACAAAATGAAACAGAAATCTAAATAGAACAAAAGTAAAAGAAACAACAACACCTCTATGATAGCAACAACTGTGATACGTAAATGCTTTAAGATATATGCGAGGTACATTTCTAAATCAAATACAGGTATGAAAAATAAAATAGATCTACAGCTAATTATTTCCAATGAAGAGCAACATAATAAGGTTAATAATAAAATAATCTTTCTTGTCATGTTGTCTTGTCTCTGCACACCAGCATCATGCAAGTCTGACTCAGAAAAGATTGATGATGAGGTCAAATAACTGTTTCCTTCCTGTCTGAGCAGGACAAACATTTATGTTTGCGTTGAATTATTCATTATATTTCACAAAAAACAGGAAATGCAGCTTCTTATCATTTGTGTTTCAGAGCTGAACTGCTGTGAAACAAGCTTCTTGTTTAGATAAAAGTTTATTTATTAATTTGTTCTTCAATCATCATCTGCTAATAATAGCAGAATATTCCTTTAGTCTAGAGAAAGTGCTAATAAGCCAACACCGTACAACATTTCTTAGTGCAACTGGAACAAAAAGACTGACGGTCACTTATGTTGACGTAAACAACATGATCACATCATTTTTTCAGCAAGTCATCTAGATGCCGTTTAACAAAAGAACAAACGCATCAACATTTAACCAACTATAAACAGCTGCAATCACAGTATTTACAACCACGTGCAGATTAAGTAAAAAGGTTCCATCATCTGTATTTTATGTGCACTGAAAACATATTTATATTTTCATTTAGTAGAAATCATTTAATAAAAGGAGAATCACAGATTTCACAGATTTCCATTTAAATAAGATTTATTGAACCAGACACCAAAGTAGGTTGTAAAAAGTTCATGTCAGTTATTTATTTACACATTTTTCTAGAATATCTTCCTCAAGAACAACATTTCTTTGTGATTGTAAATACAACAAAATGAGCTTCTTCACATTTAAACATGTAATAAATAAAAACATGAAGACAGACATGATAACACTTTAAATTATTTCATACACACAATTAGTTTTAACATATGTAAACACAACTTTATCAAGTTAAATGCACAGCATTC
>JBAMHX010029805.1:0-13622 GCA_037177515.1 Pseudomugil tenellus
TTAGGAACCTTATAGTCAGACCTTTCAGCTAGACATTAATTAAGAGCAAGGTAATTAAGTTAATACATGAAATTCCTCTACAATCCCTTTAGCCCGGCTCCAATTCTCACAAGGAGCACACACACACATACAACAGGTGAGCCTACTGCTTGTAAGTGTGGCCAACACCTGCCGGCAGCTGCCACACTAAAATGGAAAAAACAAACAGCAGATGTAACAGAGACCTCGCCCCAGTAGGTAAAAGCTAAAATGGCATTACTCACGTTTGCAGTGGGAGGCGAAGCTCCTGCTACCCTCAGCAACCCTGTCTGCAGCTGAACAGGCAGACCACATACTGAGGGGAGGAAACCCTGCCCAGATATAGTGTTAACTTGCCCCGCCAAGCAATCAGTGGCAAATGCACCACGCCCTGGGGATGCAGTGTGAGTCAGAAAGGAAAATCTCTCTCCAATACATTTTAGGCCCTCTTTTGCATCGTTGTCCCGACGATGATCAGCCTGAGGCAACTGAAACCATGGTCGGAAGACTGCAAATTGTGCATTGCTAGTTACCGGTGCCCTACTGGTCACAGTTTGAGGCAGATGGTGTATATTGGAGTGTAGTCCTGGATTAGGGCGAGATGTACAATGCACGACCGTGCCAATGTCAGGTGCCTCCCTTAAAAGTGGGACAGAACCTGCTGGACTCAAATCTAGTGCTACTGATGTTTCAGGAGGCTGTGCCTCAGCTGATGTTCCTGGTCCTACCGGCGCTAAAGAGATAGTTGCGTCGGGAACCATAATCACAAGATCACTCTCACCTGATTCAGCCACTGACACAAACACAGAGGGTGAAGGAGACTGGGGGGCCGCCTCTGGCCCAATTTGGGCCTTGAGCATCCCGCGGTGTACTATCTTCATTCTGTTCAGGTCATCCAGTGGGGCGATTGAATAAACTGACCCTCCTTCAGGTGGTACTTTTAGCACCTAATACAAGTAGTAGAAAATCTACAAGAATCTGGGGATCACTGCCAAACATTGGAAGAAAAGGTGATTCCCCAGTACCTTGATGGGGTGCAGTGTTGTAGCAAAACAACACGTGTGGAAGACACCCAGTCCTGTTTACGGGTCACTGGCAACGTACGCAGAAGGTTATGAAGCGTTTGATTAAAACGCTCACACTGTCCATTGCCTTCTGGGTGATATGGGGTACTCCGTGACTTTGCGACCCCATAAAGAGCACAAAGTTGTTGATTTAAGGCATTCTCAAAACTCCTGCCTTGGTCAGAGTGAATACGGCTTGGGACCCTAAATTTAAAAAAACACTCCATCAGCAAAAAATGTGCAACTGTAGATACCCTTTGGTCCTGAGTTGGAATAGCAACAGTGCATTTGGTGAATACATCAGTCATTACCAAAATATTCCCCAGCCCATTCTGAGATGGCTCCAACACTGTAAAATCTATGGCCACAATCTCATTTGGCCTGTGTGCCAATAAATGGCCCATGTAGCTATTGGGTGCCACTCCATGATCTTTGGCCACCTGGCAAAGCTCACACTGCTGAACCCACTGCTTTATGCCCAATGACATTCCTGGCCAATGGCAGCATTGTCTGACCAAGTCAGTGGTGTGTTCCATGCTCTGGTGACCATGTTCCTGATTAAGATGTTGTAATATCTCCATCTTGAGTTTCACTGGCAAAAGAAGCTGGAGGATTTCTTCCCCCCATCTGGTAAATTTTCCGGTAAAGGACCCGTCCCTTTTGACAATCTGGTCTCACTGCCATAGCAGAGCCAGAACAGCTTTGGAAAGGTTCTGTCTCTCCTCCTTGGTAGGCCAAACTTGGTTCCTCCAGTAGACCAAAAAATTCTTCAGAACAGCATCATCCCCCTGCAGATCATGGAGATCTGTCAGAGAATGCTGAGTAAAAAGAGACACTAGTGCCTGGGTTGCTGCCATCTATACTGAGGCTCCCTGCTTCCGGAGGCATGATGGAATAGGGGTGCCTGGCAGAACTTATTCAGCCAAAGCAGTGCCTGGCCCATACCGCCTGGATAAAGCATCAGCGTTCTTATTACTTTGGCCTTATCAATACTTGAGCTTGAAATCAAAAGATGCAAGCTGGGCAGCCCAACGATGGGCCACCAACTTATGCAGGGGGGCTGCCAACTTTGCAAAACCCTGCACAAACCGCCTATAGTAGCTGGCGAACCCAAGACATGAGCGCAACTCAGACATGTGATGGGGTCTTGGCCATTTGGCGAATGCTTCCGTCTTTGCAGGGTCTGTGGACACCCCTTTGTCTGATATAATATACCCCAAGTACCTGACTTCCTGTTGGAAGAACCGTCACTTCTCCAGCTTGACCTTTAAACCTTCCTTTTGAAGACGATTAAGAACCATCTCCAGCCGTTGCAAATGCTGGGTAATGGATGATGAAAACACAATGATGTCATCAAGATATAAAAGCAGAGACTGGTGCTGCTGATCTCCAAACAGATGCTGCATAAGTCGCTGAAACGTACCTGGAGCGTTACACAGCCCAAAGGGCATGCGTTTCCACTCAAATAAGCCAAATGGTGTGCAGAAAGCCGTTTTGTGCTTATCATGCTCCGAGACCGGTACTTGATTGTAGCCGCTGGCTAAGTCAAGAGTGGAAAACCACAGGGCCCCTGAAAGGGCATAAAGGCTTTCCTCAATACGAGGTAAGGGGAAGGCATCCTTCCGGGTCTTGCTATTAAGGAGGCGATAATCAACGCACAAGCACAGACTGCCATCCTTCTTCCTGACAAGAACAATTGGAGAGGCATAGGGGCTGGTGCTCTCCCTTACCACCTGGGTCTCCAGGTGCTGGTTAATATGAGACCTTACTTCCTCATATTCTGATGGTGGGATGCGTCGATACCTTTGTCTGACTGGATTGTCATCCAGCAATGGAATGTCATGGGATATAAGAACTGAAGAAATTTTCTGTGTATGTCTGAGGATCCTCAATTAAAACGTTTTTCTGTTTGGCCTTCGTCTGAATAGGGCACTGATTGTGGATATGAATGGACATGTGAAAATGTTTGCGTAATACGCCACTGTGGTGAACAAGTAGATGTATTTAGAGCTCCCTTTCACAGACAGACTGTGAAGACTGACTGGGTAGAAAATATTTGTTTCCAGTTTGTTATGGTTCAACATTACGATGAGCAATCGAGGCTCATCTGGTTTTTCTTGAACTGAAAACTTCAAAATATCTCCTGCAGTTTCTGATTTGAGTTGGGTGACAAGAGTTCACAATGGCAGTTTCTGATTGCACTGGTGGATGAGAGTTCACGAATGAGCATACTGTGGTGGAGATAAGAGATGTTTAAGGTAGCAAGCTGGATTTTTTTAAAAATATTTTATTTTACCAGACAGTGAGATGATCCCAAATCCGAGACAGTTGTCTGAGTAAACGAAAGCCACTGATAATAACAATGAAGATGTTTTGGGGAACATCTGATTCTTAAGATTCTTTTGTCTCTAATGAAGAGACATCATCTTGAAGGCTTCTTTTTCTGTATTTGGCTATGATTTACGGCGTCAGAGGTCACGGGACACTCTTTCTGGCCACGGCTGGGTTTGCGCGTCATCCTTGCCTTTTTTTCCCCTCCCTTTCCCTCCCTACACCCTCCGCGAAGGGGGCCTCGCAGGTGAAAGAGGTTCCCTAATTGCGGAGTAGGGTATAAATCCAGAACCTTCGCATTCGGACACCCACCCCTCGCCCCAGCGGAAACGCAAATCACTGTTACCATGGTTCCACACCTGGCATCTTTTACAGTAGCGGCAACCAGCGTTTTACACAGAATACTGCAGGATGAGAGAGAACGGTCTGCCAGAAGGCCCCAACATCTGCGGACATTATTAATAATGTTCCTCATTAAAGACAATGTCTTACTTCACAACATCTGCTTCCTAACCCATGATGCCCTGAGCTACCACAACAGTTACTGGATCACGATTACATTTAGGATTTAGCACTAGTTTAATTTGCTTTTGATTGGAGAAAAAATAATTTACAAAATGCAATTTGTCTCTGTATTTCTTGCAATAAATATATTACCATAATATTCACTGCACATACACAATTTGCTTTACTGACACCGAGCCTTTGATGTCCATCTCCTTATTTTAAATTTATAGCCTACAGACTATAGGTGTGGCAGTAGCATTTTAAGCTAGGTGAGATACTGTGGTGCATGCACTATGAACGTACTCCCAGCCTTCTTTGAAAAAAAAAAGTTTTACTGTTAAATATGGCATTCTTTTCAGCGCACAGCGTGATTGGCTGTTTCACATCTCAAACAACCCTTGCAAATTCAAATATTTATAAATTAATCAAATAATTAATTAATTAAAGTTTTGATGATTGCAGCATTACTGTAAGCTATACAGTTTCTTAATGTTTATCTATATTTTGTAGACCTTGTGATTTTTATTTAATTTATTGGTACAAATAAATAAATAGTGGTGTTCAAACAGGTGACGTGCAGAACTTATACAACACTTTCTCCATGGCGGTGTGGGAGTGCTGTTTGAGTTGCTCCATATGTTTAAATCAGCATGGTATACAAACTTGCTTTTTAGGGCTTAATGGGCCACTTTCACTCGCAGGTAATTGGTTTTGGAAAGCACTTAATACAGCGACAACTCCGCGTGAACATGCAAACCGAGGGGAAGTGCATAGGGGAAAGGAGAAGGGACTCGATTCAGAGAAGGCCCACTCCTCCAGTCACTCCTTGTTGGACATTGACTATGATTACTCCTACCTTCTCCTGCACGTTCCTTATTCCCCCTGGTCTTGGCTCCAACTCGCCTGTCTTCCTAGACATTCCTCAGCCCGCCTTCCTGTTCCTTATCCCTGCCAACCTCTTGGAATCCTTCACATTCCTCAAAGGTTTTGTGCTCATCATCCATCATAATAGATCTCGTTAACCTTCAGTCTGTCTCTGGGTAACATGCATTACATTATCTTCCAGAGATCTGAGCTCCATTTTGACTTTAGAGGTGCCTTCTATCTATTTGGGGTTGCAATGAACCAATACAGTTTTTATGAAATGATATACTATTATAGATATGGATATCTATGGTTATAGATATTTTATTACATATTGTGTAGCTACAAATATGATTTCAAATAGAAAAACAGCAGCTTCTGACACCACCAAATGGCAGTGTAATTCTTCAACAAGTTCCAGTTACACAGAACTTGGTGTTTCGCTGCAGACAACCAAATATTGGATGTCCTTGTATGAGGACACTGGAACTCTGGAGGTTAAATGTTGTTAAAAACATCCTACATGGCCTTCGAATTGGACAACTGTTACCAGTGGTGATTTTAATGGGGGGGGGGGGGTGGTCCTCCATAAGGTCCTCTCTGTTAACTGATTATAAGCTCTGTCATTGAAAAATCTATTTTCTGTCCAATTCGCCTTACAGTGTCTGTAATGGATAATGATACAGGTAGAAACGATATAGATATGTGGACATTTGAGGTTTGACTGGATACAGCATCTCTTTTTCTGAAGGTCAACAGTATGAAAGGTTGTTCAATGATCTGACAAGAAAAAAAAACAGTATTGTAGTGGGTTGCCAGGGAGACATCACAGGGTTTATAATAATAATAAGATTAATCCTAATGGACTACCTATCATGTAACACAGTTTGAAATCCATAAACCTTCTAATATTGGAATTATTAAAAATAGAGCCAAAACTTTGTTCAAATGCAATATTTTACTTCCACAGATATGTACTGTGTTTTGTTTTGTTTGAAATCTTAATTTTTTTCTTCTCTATAGACCGATTTTAAAGTACATATGCGAGTGATGCGTGCGCAACCATGACCCAAAATAGATTTTTTTTGCTGCTTGTTCTATGCAAAAACGCTTGACTTTGTGACAGTATTTTAGCATCAAAAATGGCATTTTGCTGTTCTGTGGGATGTACAACCAGAGTAAAGACAATCCACATCTTCGTTTCTACTCCATACAAGGTGGCAAGCATCCATTGAAAAAATATTAGACGTTTTTATGGCTACCTGTCATCAGCCGAGATAACTGGAAAGAAGCCAAAATAAACAACATGCGACTATGCAGAGTGCATAGTTTAAGCGTATAGCTGTCATCCAAAATAAAAGAAAATCGGCACCTTATCACGATATAACGTTATAGTTTATTTTAAAACGGGTATCACATTTTAACCTGATACATTTATTATGGAAACATGAGACCTATGCCTACATAATAACAATACAATTTCTTGGTGAAGATGGAGAGAACACCTTCTTCTGAAGGAAAACTTCTTTATTGTTGACACGCAGACATGGCCGCTCAACAGACTCAGGTCTGTCTTAATTCTGACCCTAACAACAACCTGCTTATCAAAAGACTGTGGCCCCCTGGTGGCAACGTCATGTCATTACATGTCTAACTATATAACACGGTGAAAAGGTGGAATACAAACCGTATTTGCTCATTAATAAAAAGAATGTGCTGCAGTGGGTCAGAGAGATGTCTAAATGGGATCAAATGTAATTCACAGGAGACAGTGGGGACGGTGATGTTTAGATGGACTTCGGTAAAGCTGGAAGAGATCCACTGATTTTCTGTTTCAATAACTTATAAATGAAATATTGCTTCTACAAAACAGACACACTATAACCACATAAAGGTAGATTGCGATCTACAATCTTTTTTAATCAAAAAAGTTGCCCTCCACGCTGGAAGACGTGTGCGCGGCTTTCTGCTTCATCCCATCGCAGGGACCGTCTGGTGCCGATTTTCTTTTTTCTTTTTGGATGACAGCTATACGCTTCCATAAAAATGTGCTATGCATAGTCCCGCATTGTTTAATTTGGCTTCTTTCTAGTTATCCCGGCTGATGGCCTAAAAATATCTCGTTATAACATTGACTTTGGATACTTGATAGCGGGGTCTGACTCGGTAAAACTTGTACCTTCAGAACGCAAAACTCTGATGTTTCAGACACTGGATGTTACAGAACTTTTATGCCCACAAAACACATAATTAACAGCTTCCAGTAATTTGTAGCCGTTAGATTCTCCTTTGTGTACACACTCTGAGTGCTTAGGTACATGTAGATGTCAGGCTACTGAAAAATGGGTTATTTCTTCATGTCCGTAAGCCAATCCTGTAAGGAATATGGGTCCGGTACTTACGTATTTGCATTAAGTGCAAGTTTATTTAAATAACAGGAAGGATCAGCGGGTGAAAGGCTTTCCGTATAGTTGTTTTTAGTGCTAGGATATTTAGCTTCTCATAATGTAAAAACACAGGCATAGCACATCTCCGGGGACAGGTCTGCGCGCATATTGTTTGTTTGTGAACATTGCAAGAGGTCTATTTGATCTATTTTTAGCCATTTTATTTTAGCCAATAGTTACCGAGGTTATGTTAATGCTAGCTTTTATCTGTCTGTCTGTATACCATAGGTTATGGACCAATTCTCATGAAATTTTCAGGATGTAATCAGAATAAAAAAGATGAAGTTGAAATGACCTTTTTTCCTGTCAAGGATGAGGAGACTAGTTTCTTGGATTTAGAAGAATACAAATTTAATTAAAGCCACAAGCGGCGTTGGAGGCCCTCACACCTAAGGCGCTGCTTGGCCTATGTTGCCACCGCATCCCCTAGCGGCCCACCACCCATGCTCAGCGCAACCTCCGAACAGCCAGACATCACATCACGTTACTACAGTGTTTACATCAGGCCATTCAGGCTTTTAAATAGTTTGCTTTCTGTTTCCAGGTGGGTGGGGCTGCAGTTGTGACTTCATCTAGACATGTGTTTGCAGTCTCCATTCAACTGGAGTGACCCCTGATCATTTTGATGCTGATCTGGTGCTGTATTTCAGAGATGCAGCAAAACCATGTTGGTTGGCCCATCATCAAGATTGACCGGGCACGGCGGTCACACCATTCATCTATGATCCATTTTATACCGCTTATTCCAGAACGGGGTTGCGGGGGGGCTGGAGCCAATCCCAGCAGACAAGGGGCGAGAGGCGGGGTACACCCTGGACAGGTCGCCAGCCCATCACAGCCACACATACATACGAACAACCATGCACACTCACTCCTAAGGGCAATTTAGAGTCCCCAAACAGCCTATCCCCAAGGTGCATATCGTTGGACTGTGGGAGGAAGCCAGAGAACCTGGTGAGAACCCACGCTAACACGGGCAGAAAAATTGCTGCTACGCAGACTCAAGCGTGTTGTTATAAGGCAGGACTCTGTATACAACCTGGATACCAAACAGGATCAGGTGAAATTGACAATGGTAGAGGGCTTCATAGTGAATGCAATTTATTGCTCACATTTATTGCTTCCTTACGTGATCAAACTGATTTTATTTCGTCCAGAGAGCCTGCTTGTTAATCACATAGTAGCATTTAATGCTGTTGCCTTCTCCTTTGCAGGCTTAGAATTTCAGCTCAACAATTAAAGAGCCAAGCCATGAAAAAGCAGCAAGAAAAGTCAGATTTTTTGAATGATGTCTTAATTTGTCACTTTGACAAAAAACATATATAAAAAGATACATTTTTTAGTAATATTTATAACCATGTGATATGTCATAATTCTTCTAGTATAATCTTCTCCTTTGTGTCCATTGAGGAGCAGAAGACAAACATCGATTTTGATCAAAGTTTTTACTGTAAAAAGATGCTAAATGTCTGAGAAAGTAAATGTCTCATATATGTCATGCTGGGTTCTTATGGTGGCTTAAAAAAATATGTAGGCTTAAAAAATCTGTAGTTTTGCTGCATCATTCACATGTGGGTTTTTATCTCCGGCTAATAAAAAGTTACTGATAGTCACTCCCCTGTCCTCCAGCATATGCTGCTTATCCTCTGTGCCACAGACAAGCAGAGGCTAATATTTAAACAGTTTAGCTTCTTCTCAGGGCAAATGTTCTCTACAGTTTGTATGGAGAACATTCAACCCTTTGTTTGCATTTTCTAACCAACACTGTCATATTAGGGACTGTCCCGCTCCTCGTGGTGTGGACAGTTTGGCCTACAAACAACATGTCTGCAACATCCCATGAAGACATTTGCAGCTGGTGTGTTTTTCATACTGGTAAACCAAAAACATCACAAACGTTTTAGGAAGATGAAACAAAACTAACTAATCTCAGCTGTTCCATCTTTATTAAATTCTCAGGACGAAAGACGAAACCCTAATGAAACAGATATACTGAGAAAAATAAGCCACTGTCTGTCTTTGTCTGTCTCCATCTTCCCTTGCAACCTGTGCTACAGCCGTACACATGGGGCGTCTTTCTGTGTTACCATGGCGATGAGTGCTTTCCTATTCTTCACCATCTTATATATTACCATCTCCTTCCAGTTAAAGTGCTCTTTCAGCTGCGAGTGCAACACTTTCTCACTTCCAATATGTCAACAGTCTGACAAATGATCAGGTGTCCCTTAGCGCCCTATATTGACTCATTAGGTACCCATTTGTTTTATTTTTTTTATTTCATTTTTAGACAAGCTGAGTAACCCCAGAGGTTTACAGGGATTGAATGAGCATTTTCAGTAGGTTATGAGTCATTCATACGGGTTGTCCGACACCAGTTTCAAAGCACAATGCTCTCCTGAATGGGGAGGATGGGAATTGAGTGTCCACTGAAATACTCCAGCACCAAACACCTCTGTCCCCCGTAAAATACATTTTAAAAAAACCGAAGCTGAAGTCATAAATCTGGGCTGGACTTTGGGCATGTATGTCTCTGAAGGCTCTCTCCTTTGTTATGTTGGTGATTTACATGTCTCTTGTCCTCCTAATTTCTGTTAAATTATCATCCATTTCAAGAGACTGTTGCTCTGTGCAGATGCTCGAAATAGGGTTGGAGTGTGAAGTTAATATGTCCTAAAAATGACTCTCAGATTATTACAATATAATGTTTTCTGAAAGAGATTGTTAAGACTATTATATTTTTAACTTTTTCTGCCTCCAAAATTAAAAAAATATCTACAATAGCAAATTAAAAAATTATAATTGTAAATAACTGGCTACGAGGTGGTTAGCACTGTAGCCGCACAGCAAGCAGGTTGACGGCTCGATCCCCGGCTCGGGCGGTGGCCTATCTGTGTGGAGTTTGCATGTTCTCCCTGTGTTAGCGTGGGTTCTCACCGGGTTCTCCGGCTTCCTCTCACAGTCCAAAGACATGCAGCTTGGCTGCTAGATAGGCTGATTGGAGACTCTAAATTGCCCATAGGTATGAGTGTGAGCATGTGTGGTTGTTTGTCTGTGTATGTTGGCCCTGTGATAGGCCGGCGACCTGTCCAGGGTGTACCCTGCCTCTTGCCCTGTGTAGCTGGGATTGGCTCCAGCCCCCCCGTGACCCCGTTCGGGAATAAGCGGTAGAAAATGGATGGATGGATGGATGTATGGCTGCGAGGTGGTTAGCACTGTAGCCGCACAGCAAGCAGGTTGCCGGTTTGATCACGTGCTTGAGCAGTGGCCTATCTGTATGGAGTTTACTAGATCATGACATCAGAATTAAGTTATTTAACACAAAATAAATACTTTAAATATTTTGCAGTCAATGAAATCAAATATACTGATTGCTTATGATTGGGTGTTGAGGCAGCACCGTATTAGAATCAAGCAGTGGCTCTGTCATGAGAGTTGCTGCTTGGGCTCAGACATACTTGCAGAAATCACTGTCTGTGAACACAGAACATCATGTAATTTGCTGATTCAGCCAAATGTGAGGATGGTTAAAAGACATTTATGTCTTTGCTGGAACAAACTCATTTAAACTGGTCTGAAGCAAAGTGGAGTATTAGTTTCTATGACATGGGCAGCTTCCACATCTGAGAGGCTCCATCAATGCTGAAAAGTACATGAAGGTTTTAGAGCAACATCTGCTCCCATCCAGACAACGTCTTTCTGCTACATCAACCAGACAAAACAAAACAGTGATGTCTCGTCAGTGTTCAGCTGAATAATCCGAATCTCTGGCAGTAGGGGTGCATTCGTACAGAACTGGTCATTTGCGCATCTGGAAAGGAGCAGAAGCAGGTTTTAGAGCACCATACAGCATTTTGCCCAGAGAAGGCCATACATAATTTTTTTTACGTCGCTAAGTTTTTAGCTGAACTCTAACATGATCACCAATTGATTAAATACATACAATTTTTGTAATAAATCAATCATCCATGACCTGTTACAGTCCCACCTCTAGTTTTAATCATAGTTATATCTATTTAATTCTAATTATATCTGTCTTTTATGTTCTGACTCTTGTGTTTGTTTCTCTGGGGTTACTCTGGGGTTAAAGAGTCTGAAAGTGTATTTCATGCATATTACAATAATTTTCCACTTTTAATCAGTGGCTGTCTCTAGTCTAAATTGACTTCAGTCATTTCCATAGTGATCTTTGTAAAATAATGTTTTAAAGACCCCCAGTGATCCAGAGACAGGAAAGAAAGAGATGAGTTGAGTATCTGGAGGTGTGCTGTCTAAAAAATGCAAGGTCATTTTCTATGTTTAAGAAAAAAGACAATTAGGCATCATTGCATTTCCTTGGAGCTTATTCTTCATGTAGACGGGTGCTTAGCTGAAAGTGAACTTGGGTTGAGAAGGCTTGACTCTGGCTGAATACTGAATTGGATTCCTATATGAGACAAAGGTATTCACTATAATCTTCTCTGACAGCTATCCATGCTGTCAAGCTGTTGGCTTTACAATGTGTACTTTCTGTATAAAAGCTAATGAGTCTCCATCCATGTCAAGGCATAAAGCAACAGGAAAATGACCTACATGTATTAATTGAATTTTGACCCCAGAAGGTTAGCCAATTTGCCAAATGGGACTTTGCACAGGCTATGTGTTTTCACAGCCAGATAAACACCTTTCTGACAGCTGCTCATTTTTACAGAATTATTCTTTTAAAGACTGAAACTAAAAAGATGCAAATAGAAAAAAGTAGTTTGATGAATTTACATTTGATCTGATAGTTCAGCTGATCTGAGACTTGCTGGGAGTTTGTTTCAGACATGCGTAGCATAGAAGCTGAATGCAGCTTCCACATGTCTCCTTCTGACTCTGAGAACTTCGTTTAGTTTTAGTTTTATTCAATTTTCACATATAAAAGAACACACTTCACAAGAGTTTTAAAAACCAAAAAATGTGACAGGTTATTGCCACTGGCACTCATCCTTCGTTCCGACGACTTCACGACGTGTTCACATACAGTTAGCGCATACTTCACGACCCGGTGGCGAAATTTTGTCTTGACCAAAATTTTGAACATTTCAAAATTCTCGTCCCGACATGGCATGCAGTCACGACGGATTTATGCACTATTCACGCTAGTTTACGACTCGAGTCGTGCCAGTGTTTGCCACAGAATCGTACAAGTGTCAAGGCACCTTAATAAGACAGTCCATGCGGGAAATATTCCTTATTGATAAAAGACGAGATCTAGATGACCTGAGGGGGTCTGCTGGGTAATGCTGGATCAAAGGGTCACACTGCTCATAGTCCCCTAGCAGACCCTGAAGAGTGCACCTTTTACATGGTAAGGCTTATTCAGCTTGTGTGCTACTTATTGGCGGACATCAAAGCAGTGATGGATACAGACATTTTGCTGCTGAAGGCCAGCATTACTCTTCACTTTGGGCTCTGTGGATTGTTGCCGCCTTGGTGATGGATGCACTGCGGCTTGATCTGTGGTAAACAATTTCCCCAGTAACAATTAAACCTTTATGAAGTCTGAATTTTCACCAGTTTTCAGCCTTTATTTATCTAATAACTCAGTTCTTTTCTTTTTTCTAATCAGTCAGGCTCAACCTGTTGTCCAGTCATGGTCATTATCTACCAGATGGTTAACAGTTGCATTTAATCATAAGAATTTCTCAAGAAAAAATAGTTCTCAGTCTTTTTGATCTTTAGTTGTAGATATTTATAGCTTGTGTGACAGACTGCGGCAGGTAATCACATGTTTAGCAAAGATTGTATGCCATTTCAGTGAGCAGGAAGATGTTTTTCCCGTTTATTAAACCCAGTTGCATTCAGCTGAGACCTCTTTTCTTTTTTGGTTTTCAGCTAGACAGAGCACATAATGACAGTAATAACAGTGTGGGAGCCTAGATTTGTTCATCTTTTCTGCATTCTTTTTCCCATAATATGTAGTTTCTGCTTGTATATCTGCAACTGGCATAGAGAGATAGATGTGACACAAAGCAGCTGTATTATCCATCAGAAGATGCTGCATTATGGTCATTAAAGGTAGCATCACTCAGTGGTGTGGTGTTTAAATCATGCAATGTTGGTACTAAAGGGCTCAAAGAAGGCTAAGTACATAGCCCTCAACCCCCTACATACACCAATTACATCACTCATTACATAAGTCATTGATTTAAATCCCTTTTCTTCCTCATTGTGATGTACAATTTGAGTTTCAGTAAGTCATGACTAAATGCACTGAGTTGCTGCCACGTGATTGGCTCATTAGCTTTTTGCACATATGCTGTTGTGCAAATTTACCTAATAAAATGGCCAGTTTGCAAATCTGTTAATCTGAGTCACTATTATGTGTAAGATTTGAAAATAATTTTTAAGATGTACATATATATATATA
>JBAMHX010029806.1:0-13612 GCA_037177515.1 Pseudomugil tenellus
ATATATGTCATGCAATCAACTGGTACCACTGAACTTAACACCGGAGTTTGCGTTTTTTCAACATTTATTCAAAAATTTCACTCCAACACATTATTACAAAAAATAATATTCCCAAACTATCAAGTATGAAAAGCACAAAAGGTTTCCATACTTAATCTTCATAAAGCAATAAACTCAGGTAACACAAATCCACAATAAAACTATTTCCACACACAAATTTACAAATGAAATTCAGTCAGCAGTAAAATCTTAAAGTGAGGAGTAACAATACAGATTTCACTCATCACACTTGAACAGGAAGAACGTCTTTCATTGATGCGAAGTGGTTTATAACCATATTGTAAAAGTTTCCTCTGGCTTTCAGTTCTTCCACAACAACCAAATCAAAGAATATTTTGGCTATGTTTACCTAATTTTTCATCCTCCATGTCCAGGCTTAGCTCAGTGGTTTTGCATAGTGATATATATTTGAATTATGCGGTTAAACTTATCTGACTTAATTGGTTTGATGCAGAGACGCGACTTTTTTCAGTTGGCAAAAACTCAACTAATCACACTTGGGTAGTAACGTTACATTAACCTTATCTTTCTACAATGGATGCCAACATGGTCGACCCTCCTCGCTGCCTTACTGTGTTAGTATAAAGTATCACCAGTAAGGGGCATGGTTTTAGTTTCAATAGACGGAGATTTGAAGAACCGTAAATGAAATCCTCTTTGTTTTTACAGTTTTTAAATGATTAAATGTACATAAATGAATAAAAAATACTTTATTCAAATTCAGTAAATAAAAATATAAATAGAGGAGGTTTGGCTTCCCTTGGCCTCCAGGAGAAAACGCCAGTGGAAGCATGAGGTTCCAGTGGCGTTACAGGTTTTAAACATTTCTCCAGCAACATATCAAAGACACAGTGTTACACAACATTAGCAGCAAAGAAATTCTGACCTACAACTGGGAAAAATATGCCAGACAGGCGATAGCAGAATAAAACTCCCCAAAACATATAGAATACAACAGCACCCTACAAAATTCTTATATTTTAAATTGGAAGTATTTCTTTTACTCTTCATTTGACCCCTCAGATTGCTGGATTTATCTCTTCTAACAGATGTTTTACCTGAAATGACAAAGTGAACTTTTTTTTAAAAAAACCTATTTGTTCTTTATAGTTTGGAGACGTTTGTTTTTCCTAGTTGGTGCAGGAGGATCACCAGTCACCTGGAAACAACAGTAACAACGTCATCTGCTCTCCAACGATCAGAATTACATGACAACTGAGATGTAGTGGAATGAAAGTTATATATAAGAGATTGGCTTTTTGACATACAGTGTTTCTTCCATTTTCTGCTTTTCCTGCATAAAATAATTCCCTTATAAAGCCTTCTTTTTGGCGTGAGTTCCTGGATGAGTTTTTCCCTCCTGGTACCTGTGTTTTCTGCTCACTGCAAATAAAACATAAAGGCTGCATGCTGAGCAGCTGCAAGCAGCCAGTTCTGGATCAAGAAGAGATGATTTTCTGATTCAGAGAAGTAGCAAGGTCTGAATATTTCCACTGTCACCATCAACACAGTTTAGTTTTTAGGCTCTTCTCTGGATTTATTTATGATTTGAAATCAATTAAAAATATGAAAACTTGTGTGGTTACTAAACAGATTTAAAAGTAAAAAAAAACCTGTATGGGAAAAAAACATCTGTCGAATTGATAATCAAATCTAATTATAATAATAATAATAATAATATTAATAATAATATTAATAATAATAATAATAATAATAATAATAATAATAATAATATAGCCAAGATGGCAAAATCCTAGCAGACTTAAGCGTCCTGAGCCTGGTGATGATGTAGAGTAATTTTTTTACAACAATAATAAATTAGCTTGCATTCTCCGTTAGCTGTTAAGTAAGTAAACTTTATTTGTATAGCGCTTTTCACAGACACAAAGTCACAAAGTGCTTCACAAAAAAGAAAAAAAACATATACAAATATAAAACATTAACACCAATTAGTTTGCTTAGGACTAAAATGTTTGCCTAAAAAATGTCTTTAAGAGCTTGTTGAAAGCATCCACTGAATTCAGGGAGCGCAGGTCCTCAGACCTTCATTTCAAAGAGGAGGAGCAACAGCTTTGAAAAATCGTCTCCTCGAGTTTTAAAGCAGGTTCGTGGAACCATCAACAGGTTTCACTTGGAAAACCTCAGATTTCGAGCTGAGCTTAATTAAGTCTACAATGTAATGAGATGAGGTAACACCGAGATTAAAAAGTAATTCTGCACAAACGGAAGCCAGTGAAGAGACTTCAGCACAGGTGTAATATAGGTTCTCCTGCTCATACTGGTCTGGTCTGGACTGTCTGAAGACGAGCCAAAGCTTTCTTCCTGAGACAGATGAAGAGACTGTTGCTGTAGTCTAACCATGAGGACACAAAGCCTTGTGCCAGGGATCTGAGCTTTGCAACATTATGCAACTGGAAAAAGCAGTTTTTAACCAACGAATGACATATTTTAATGTTGGGGATTGCTCTGTCTGGAGGAATAATAAATATCTGAGTCTTGATCACTTGACCGAGAGGAAGAACGTGCAAGAAAAACAGGAGTGGCCCCAAAAACGAGCCCTGGGGAACACCACACAAATTGATGGGCTTAGACAGTATGTGGTTGGCGTAAGTTGAAGTAAACCACTGCAACACTGGAAAAGACATCTCAAGCCGATCCTTCAGACGTTTTATTAGGATCTGGTGGTTAAAGATCGAAGACAGATCCAACAAGACCAACACTGTACACTTCCCTGAATCGGCAGACATAAAAACATTGCTGGAAACTTTCAATACCACAGTTAATACAATAGTGAATTAAGTTGCTTCCTGAGACAAGTTGAATGTGATGCAAAAATACCAGATGTATCAGACTAACATCCATCCAGCCTGTGAAAACAGCTCTGATGCAGTCTGAAGCAGGTCGTCACTACGTTACTCCACTGAGTCTGGAAACAGCCGAGATAAAATTCTCTTTGGCCTAATAAAACTAAAATGAAACCAAAATTGCCAAAAGCATAAAAGCTCATCACATCCATCATCAGAACAGCAACCCGGCGGTCGTTAAATACCAGCAGTGAATGGGGCTGAATTATTTATTTTACTCTGATACTGGGAGAAACAAACCACACACACACACACACACACACACACAACGTCTTTCCTGGTTTCTGGACCATAAAAATCCTCGATTCTCACATGCAGAAATAACCCAAACACCACATCCAAGAATACTAATGATTGCACATTGATGAAGGATCAATGACACGTATGGTTTTAAAGTCATCAGCTGATTTATTTCCACCTTCACAGTTAAACATCAAAACGCTCATCTCAGCTGGCTGGAACCACGACCAGTAACGCCCTGATGAGATAAGCATGTTTCTCTGCCAGCCGCAGAAATCACATTTAAGCTCCTAAAAACATGCAAAATCAGCATCATATCAGTTTGACATGTGCAAGCAGAAACTAAAAAGGACCAGAAGGATTTGGGGGAATAGAGGTAAACTTAAAGGAAAACAGATATAACACGTAAGCTGATTGTCTATGCTGTCAGGTAATCCAGCAAACAGACCAACATATTCATATAAACTTGCTTCTTAACTGACTTGATTAAAAACTAATTTTTAATGAAAAGCTTTACAAAAGCAGGAAAAAGCAGGCTGATGCTGAACCACGTCCAGCTGCTAAACTGCTCTGCCGGCAGTCCAGACCTTTCACCAATACAAAACATCTGGAACATCATGAATCCTGCATCAGACTAGAATGGGACAACAATCAGACCTGTCACAATAACAAATTTTGATGTGCGATTAATTATCTCAGAAATGATTGCGATAAACGATAATATTGCACCAAGTGATTAATGTTGCCATTTTTAGACAGTTTGGAACTGATATAATAATAATAATGTCATAATAAGGCTAAATAAACCCTTTTAAAGAATAAACATTCATTCATAAAGAACATTTAGCTTGATGTGCAGACTAGTTTATGGTTTTCCACGGTTTCAACAGTGTGATTATCTCGAACATATCTGGTCTTTAAATACTTGAGGCGTCTTTCCACACGGACCTACTCTACCCGGCATCAGAGCGTTCCCATTACGATTTGTCGGACCGTACTGGTATACTTTTTGGACCTACTTCGTTTTCGGACCGTGCCTGTCGGGCCGTGGGGGTAGCGTGAGGTCTGCAGGCTGATTGGCTTGCAGTGAATGATGTCACTACACAGCGATGTACACAGTAATGGTTACTGCTTCTCCAGGTCGTCTTGTCTTGCCCGACGACGACGTCTCTTGATTTGCGCTGTGAGTTTATTACTCATTATAAACCATAACCCGAGCAGCAGGTAAAAGGCTGCTTCACCACCTTCCATATTGTTTTGTTCTTCTTCTTTGGTATCCCAGAGAATGTGTTGTTTTGCTGCATCGTGTCGCTATCAGATGACATCGGTAACTTTCTAGAAGGAATGTGCCGGGGGACTCCTCCCATAACGGAGCGTCTGGACTTAGACTGGATTTGCAATGGAAAAGCATTCCAGCAGAATTTAGCGCTCCCGGGCAGGTACAGCAGAACGGACTAGATAATAATGGAAATCTGGCTTTGGAGTTCAGGGTCCAGTCAGTAATTACATAGCATCTGCTCATATAAGGGGTCATGTTTTACTCAACCACATATCTGAGGTGGCAGCGTATAACTGAATGAATATCTGAACTCCTTTATTATGTCATCTTGTAGCCAACGTTGTAGACGTATTCAATTCGATCCTACGAGGGCCGCAATCCAGCAGGTTTTTCCATGTATTCCTGTTTCAGCACACTGGATTCGCATTAAATTGATCTATCAGCCGATCAGGTTATGGACAATAACTGATTATTTTGAGTCAGCTATGTTGGAACCTGGACACATGGAAAACCTGCTGGACTGGAGCCCTCATAGGATTGAATTGATTTCCCGTTATAGATAAAGGCTACTGAAAGGCTCTGAATTGCTCTCATGCACTATGATGCACCGTAGAGAAACGTATTGCAATCCAGTCTTTGGAAGTAAAACTAAAATTATTGCAGCGTTAAAAGTTATTGCACTCACTTTTTCTTAGCGTGCAATTAGTTGACTTATTGCAACAGGCTTAAACGATCCTCTCCTAAAGCTCCAGCAGCTGGTCTCCTGACTTCCCAGACATTGTTAAAAGAAATGGAGACGCTACATGATGCCAAAAGGATCCAGCAGAACGGGAAGTTTGTACAAATCAGCCTCTCAGGACCTGCTGCAACAACAAGCTCTCTCCCTGTGAACAAACATCTGGCCTTATGCCTCCTGCTTTAATTAGCGGGTGCTGTCGAAGATATTGTGTTCAATGTGCCCTGAACGCATCATGATGTTCCTGCAGCCTCACAGACGTCTGCTTTTCCTTCCAAACACAACAAGAGTAAAACCGCTTCACAGGTGCTAACAAAAATCCTGTGAACACTCTGTATTATTAAAACACACCTGCAGGTTATATATGTGTGAATGTTTTTTTTAAGGTTTCTTTGTATCTGTCCGTGTCTGAAGCTGGATCTTCTCCACAGTCATCTCTGCGTGTAAAACACCCAGCAGACGGTGAAGCAGCAACACACCGGAGATGCAGACCTGCTACTGCATCCAAACTGACGTGTTGTGGCATTTTCCTTCCCCTGGCGAGCTACAGGGCTTCAGCAAAGCCGCTTCACTGCACTGATAAGACGGCGGCCTCCATGATGAGCACAAAGAGCCTCGTCAAGGTCTACTGCTTCCCATCAGCCTGCTGCTGTTTTATAAGCTCATTCTGCATGGATAGATACGCGGAGGGGAGATGTTCTGCTGATGACCTACATTTCCCACAATGCTTTTCAACAGCCTGCAGGCATCACAGACTGTGTGTGTAGAAAAAAGAATTATGCATTAATTCCACAGATCAACGTGTCTGCATAAACATGACCTAAAGACCTACAAGAAATGTTTATGATTTTACACATTTGCAGTGTAGCGAAAAGCAATTAATGTATAATAATCCAGATAATCATAAAACATAAAAAGATGTTTAAATCATGACATCCATACTCTGATTTCTCCCTCATTGGTACAAATCCTGGCTGTAAATAATGAGAAAGAACATGTGGCTGCTCTAAATAGTTCAATTTAGCTTTATTTGTATAGCGTTAAAATATGATGGATGTTACATAATGACATGTAACAACGCACACTTTGCACATCACGTGTCATAAGAGGAAGATCTTACATTCTCTGCATCTATGATCATCTAAAACAAGTTCATTTAGGTTGTTTTAGTCCCAAACTCTTGTACTTTAGCATCCATATGAACATGAACGCTAGTGATAAAATGTGCATCTTGCTGCTTGTTTTCAGCTTTTTAAACTCTGTTCAAGTTTCCTCACATGCGCTTAGACATGTTATCGGAGTAAATATTCAGTGTATTTTTACAGATATGCTGCTGAGCATCACATGGTTGACGACTTGAGGAGCTAAATTAGTCCAGAGATGCAGCAAGGACCCCAAACTGCAGTTTCTACCAACAAAAACAGAAACATTCGTCCAGAGGACTTCCACATCCCTATGGATAATAAAAAATCTTTATAATGACTAGTTTTGTGTTAATTTGGGGGATTTTTTCCCAATAATGTCCTTTGAAAATAAAAGATAATCATGATATGAAAAGTTTTCTTTGGAAATGAAACAAACTGCTTGTTGTCTAATCGGGATCCAAAAATGATCTTTTTCTCTGTCTTTCATGATGGAAAACCAAGAGATTTGTAGTTTTGGACTAATAATTTAATATATCCTGGTGCTAAATTCTTATAATGTCAAACTGATCCAGTTTACACTGTTGTGTTTTCTCTCAGGTCATGATTGATTCATAGATCAATAACTCTCATTAAATCCACAAATCTTTAAAGTGTGAATTCTATATTCGCCACATTAATGTGATGATTATTTACTACATCATTAACTTTTTATGTAAAATATGCTAAATTCCAACATGCCAAAAAACATAAAATCTGTCTCCCACAACAACACAGTGGTTTATCATGTGCATAAAGGACAATTCCACCACTTAATGGGATCCTTGATCACATTATTTAACATTTAAAGGTTTAAAATCTTGACTAAATTCATCTGTTCAACTTGTAGATTGATTAAATGACAGAGTTGTTTATTTATGAAACCTTTAGATTGTAAATTAAATGGACTGTTATGGCATCCAGACCACATTACGTCAGGTTCTGCTTCACAAATCCAAGTCTTAACCATAAATATCTCCTCCCAGCTTGTTTTTTTCAACACATCATAAATAAATGAATAAATCCCTCACATAAAAATATAGCTTATGTGCTTAAAACTGATCCTGTTGCCTTCTGGAGCCTCTGCAGAGCGCCGAACCTCCAGAGAAACCAGATTCAGCTCCATCCAGCTGCTTTAATCGGAAACATTAACAGGATGATCGATCCTGATGCGTCAGACATTAGAACCTGGCTATCCATCACACCCTGACCTCCATCAAAGCCCCAACAATCCAGATTTGTGGCCTGACATTCCTGGAAAAACGCCGCTGTCACGTTGACAGCAGGTGCTCCAGACAAAAGAGGCGCATGCCACGGTGCGCGCTGATCAACTCACCATCAGCCCCAGCTGGACGCGCCTCGTCCGCGTTCACATCACGGCCAAATGACTCTCCTGATCCGCCAACGCAGATCCTTTCCGTGGCTTTCATCCCGAGCTGCCTGCAGGGCGGAGGGGCCTCGATCCAGACTAGTCACCCATGAGGGTCAAGATGGCACCGGAACCAGGTTTAATGTCGGGTCTGGGCTGCTGGTCCGGGTGAAGGCAGGGCTGAAATCCTGTCACGTAAATGCGTTGCGTCGGCGGGAGGAAGCGGCAAAAAATGACGCGTCCAGACTTGTCTTGAGAGGTTGCATCGTTTTCCTTACGGAACCGAAAGGGAAGGAGGTTCTGGAGAAGCCGCAGCGGCTCCTACAGGCTGCAGACAGCTCAACAAGCTGCACAGACACATTCCCTACGCTGTGAAACATAAGGCACGCGGGCCAAAACCGTCCTCACAAGGTCAAATCTGGGCCAGTTGGATAAAGTAGGTAAATACATTTCTAGTTTTTCTACATGAAATTATGTTTTTATTTAGTTTTTTTACATTCAAGAGTTTTTATTAGTAGACTAAGCCTCATTCCTGAGAGAAGAGGGAAATACAAAGTGCATACAAAATTTATTGGAATAAAAGTCCATATTTCCTCATCTTCATTTATTTTTCTGGTGTCCTTCAAAGGTGATGTGATTCATATTAAAAACCAAAACTGTGATGCATAAAATAATAACTAATTTCAGCTGTATCTGATAGGATACAGACAGTTTTGTGCCACTTTATTGTAACAACATGTTGAACACAGTTTTGAAACAATTCTTCCCCCTTGTGGAAACATTTTGTTTTGCTTTTTTTTTTAACTTTGTAGATCCTTGTCTCTCATTTTCTTAAAGGGACAAAAATAGAATTCAGATATTTATTCAATATTTTTTTTCCAGTTTTCTCAGGTAGTCAGTTTAAAGTATTATTGTCGTTTGTTAAGAGAAAACACGTTTTCTTTTCTCTTAAGTAGACAAAGCGTATAAACTGGTTTCCAGTGTAGTTTAGACCTTCACATTTAACATTCATCATCTGGCTGAAATATAGATCCTCCCTCTTTTAAGATGATGGTCTAAGTCTTTTTATGCATGTTTTTCTAAAAATAAATTAAAAAAAATGACCAAAGACTTAAAAGCCGCTTTTTTGTGTGTTTTTTTTTTTTTTAAAAAAAACCCTTAATTTAAAAAAAGTTTAAGCTTTTGTTTTAGGAGAGTGATGATGCTTCCAGGACAACCGTCAGGGATATAAAATTGAGCGCTACAAAATTTGGACAGGATAATGAATATTAAAGGATAAGTAGTAGACAGTAATATTAGTTGTGGAATTTGTCTAATCAGGGATTTAGATATCTTGGAATCATAATCACTGTGATGGACTGGCAAACCGTCCAGGGTGTATCCTGCTTCTCACCCGATGATTGCTGGGATAGACTCCAGCTGCCTGACCTGGATTAAGCGATTAAGAAATTTAATGGATGTGTAGATGAATTTCATGTATTAGCTTAATTACATTGCTCTTAATAGCTGAAAAGTCTGACCGTAAGGCTCCTAAACTGATGTTATTCTGACCTTTAGTAAACCATCTGCTAAGACCTTGGTTGTTGTAGCCGAAGCAAGACCGGCGTCTTCTTTTTCCATTTCAATCACTAACTCAGTAATTGCTACCTATAAAAGTCCCAAATTCAATTTCTTTGGCAGAATAAACACCTAAGGATTAAACTTAAAACTTTTACATGCCCTAAAGAAGGTGGAGGATTTAACATTCCGACCTTAAAAAAATATTATTTTGCTGCTCAAATTAAGTATATGTTGACATGGATATGTGAAAAGGTCACGACTGCCGCCAGAGTGTGAGCGTGATAACTCAGTTTTCACATTTGGAATTTGATACTCGGTGTATCTGTTTAGGTCCCCAAGAGGACAATCTGTATCGAATTTCAACATTTTGGGATTTATGTTTTTTTTATGCACAAAAAATCTCATTTTTGGCTATATCTCTGGAACTATTTGTCTAATTGACCCTAAATCAAGTGCAAATAAAAGGTCACGACAGGGGCGGAGCCAGAAAATTTGTATAGGGTGGGCCTAGCTTTTTCCAGAGCAAGATGATTACTTGTCAGAAAATTCGACATCTAAAAAGAATATCCCATTCTGCCTCTATTGTATAAAAAGCAAATCTACAATAAATTAGTTTTTTGTTTGAATGTTTCAGATCTTTTCAAAATGATTATTTGAAAATTAATATTTTTTTTTTTTAAAAAAGGGCAAATAAGGTATAACTGTGTCAGGGAGGGCCTGGCCCTGGGCCAGTCAGTAAAGTGGGTGGGCCTAAACACACCCTGGCCCATATATGGCTCCGCCCCTGGGTCACAACCTCAGCATGCATCTTGTCCTGACGTCATACAAGACTGGTTCAAAGTTTCAACACCAGTTGGAGCTTTCTGACTGAACATGTGTGTCTTTAGGTTATTGTATTGTGTCTATTCGAGGAATATTGGGGGCAGTTGGGAATATAACCCTAGCCGTCGCTTCTGAAGGCAAAGAACTCTGTGTGTTTAGATATTAGACCTTATAGACATAGCAGTATAATTAAGACACAAAATATATGCTGTACCTGATAATTGTGTACATTATTTAGCCATTTAGTTCATATCTGTAACTATTTCATATTTGTGTTTCAAGTACATTACAACATAATCAATATCAAATCAATTTTTGGTATAATTGAAAACCAAATGATGTAACTGCCACTGGATCTTTTTAAATAAAAGAAATAAAATAAGTTAAAAAAGGTGATAATACTAAATTACTTTAGGAAACTGTGTAATTCTTTCAGGTGAGAAAAAAGCAAATAAATAAAACAACTGATATTTTTCTACACATCTTTCTGTACATATGCAACAATCATGACATCATCCTGTTAAAATACTATAACTGTATACAGCGAGGTGTAACAGTTGTTCACATATAAAACATGGATTTTACAGCAGATTATTTAATTATTTTGCTCAGTAGTAGATGCTGTAAAGAACAAAATGTCCTGACAGCTAAATCTCTATAAATACACAATATGTTATCAGCAAAATTTGAAGACAACTATGTGAGTTTGTCTGCACAAACATATAAACAAAACAAGGTATAAAAACATCCAATTCAGGGCAGAATCATAGAAATATAGTAATTATTATATTAATGTGAATAAATGAGGCTAAATGTCGCAAAAGCATCACTGCTTTTAAAATCCAACCTTACAGTGTTAGAATGAGGCAGAAAAATACATAAAATATATGTATTTGTATAAAAGTTTTTTAAACATTTCAAACTATCGAAGCTCAGAAACGAAAAAAAAGCATATTTTAAAACCAAAACATATGATGCAGAATGAAAAACATCTTTTACTCTGTTTTGCAAACATCTTACGATGTGATGATGTAGCCATCTGCACCCAGACTGAATCCACTTATTTCCTTTCCATTCTAACTTAACGTCACATTTCTGCATATTAAAAATGCTCTTAATCTAAATTTAAATGTTTGGCTGTTAAAACAGAAAGATTTACATCACGACGTTAATGGCTGAGCATGACGCCCTCTTCAGGTTCTGGAGAGGAAGCGCAGGTTGATGGGCTTCGAAGGGATCAGCAACGTTCGGGTTTTGGGGACCACAGTCGGTGCTCCATCTTCAGGAGCCACCTTGTAGTTCTGCATAATCTGTAGAAAAAAAACACACAGATCGATCACTGAGATGGAGAGCAGCTTGTCCTCAAGTTCTGCACAAGACCCAGAGTCAGATAAAGACCTGCACGACCTTCAGGACAGAGGAGGTTCGGATCTGAACCAGAAGGTAATGCTGTGATGGAGCTTTCCCAGCCAACTTTCAAAAAGAAACCAATCCTGTCAAAATCAGCTGAGCCACATTCTAAAGAAAATGTATGCGATGAGCAGCAAAGTTGCATACGTGGTAAATTCTTCTGCTGTTGACTCTTGTTGCTCCTCTGCTTCATCATCCATGCATAATATGTTTGACTGATCGGTGTCAAAGCCAGGAAATATCTCAAGTATAGATGATTTTAGAGTTTTACACCAAATATAGGATGACTGTTTGACACAATCCCATTCACATGGATGTAGAGATTTTTAAAAAAAACTAGATTTAAAGTGTTTTTGTATAGTCTGATTGGCCAACCACCGGTGGTTCTCCTCTCCGAGAGGGTCCCAGTCCAGGACGCTCCTCCACCTGATCCCGTCTCCGGGGAGACCCTCCTTCTCCATTTCTGGTTCCTGCATCAGAGGACGGCGCTGTTCTTCCTGCATCTGAGGGTGCAGATTCTTTTCCGCACCATTCCCATTCCCCTAGACCCTGGCATCCTGACTCTACAGAGCCAACCTCTTAAGTCCCATAGCAACACATTAAACACACATTTGTTATCATTTACACTATACTTTGTATTATAGTATTCAAAACATGGAAATACTTATTCTATACAAGCCTAAAATTTAGGGGTGTCACGACTTGTTTTGTTTTTTTTTTTAATCAAAATCGATCAAAATTACGTCATAAAGTGATCGAAGTGAAAAAGAGGATTGACGATCCCCTCTGATTCATATGTGACATATTTATGAGCTGCTTTATATTGACTGTGTATGGTAGAAAGTGGGTGTGAAGGGACGAAGTCTTGAACCAAATTCACCTGCGTAAACTTTTTCAGTAAGGTTGTGATCTATAAAGGGAAACTGCTTATACCTGTGTGTAAGCAATGTTTTTTAAATCAGACTTTTACTTTGGCGTAACAACTAGTTGGTTTTTTCACTAAGTGCAATTCTACGAGCAAAGTTTTATAAACGACGGGCCCTGATCTAGATGACCTGAAGAGTCTGCCAGGTTCATACTGGATCAAGATGTCTCTGAGATATTTTGGACCTAAACCATTCAGAGTTTTATAAACCAGCAAAAGAGCTTTAAAGTCTATCCTTTGACTGAAAAGCAGCCAGTGTAAAGACATCAGAACTGGACTAATATGGTCCACTTTCTTTATTTCTAAATTTAGAGTTTGTGCTGCGTTAATTATACTAAAAGCAACTCGAGTTTCTTTATGTAACCAGATCTCTACCCAACTTGGAGTGCAACTCTCTGCTCTCTGTCCTATAGCAGCAACATGGAGTTGTATCTCATGTATCTCATCACTGTGGGTGTCATGATTCAAAATACTAACTTTTAAATGTACTCTAGTTACATTTCGATAAAATCATGGATTAAGGACAGGAAGATCTCTGCTCTCTGACTGGACTGTGAAAACAAGAACAGAAATTCTGCATCTGTCATTTCAGTCTTGCACCAGTTTTTCGTTAAAACATGTACGCAAACAAACTTCAAGTTACTTTTATAGATACTGATGTTTGTTGGAACCTAACCAATCATTTTCTATACCTTCACAAACTTCAGTTGAATGTTTGGTAATGATAATAGAGCTTTATTCGCAAACACAAACTCTAAAATTATTTGAAGCTGCAAAATCTTTAGATCCAAACCTTACAGGATATTTGGGTTCATGCAAATTGCATTCACATATGTTTGTGGTTTGCTGCTCTGCTATTCTATTTCCCCTATATCCACCTTCACCCCCGCCCTGCTCTGCTCTCTTCCTGCACAACTCAACTTAGTTTGTTTGTGGCTTTTGTCTCTGTGACTAGACTATACACCAGGTACAGATAGAGCTCATTGTTGGTGTGCGCTCATCAGCTTGATTTCTGAAACTCCTGAATGCACAAATGCACACACACACACATATATATATACATTATATATAATTTATATATATATATATATATAAGATAAGATAAGATAAGATAAGATAAGATAAGATAAGATAAGATAAGATAAGATAAGATAAGATAAGATAAG